>PVKS010038109.1:0-18179 GCA_004027875.1 Aplodontia rufa
AAGGAAGAGGAAGAAAAAGAGGAGAAGAAGAGGAGGAGGAGGAGGAAGGGGAAGAGGAAGGGGAAAGAAGAAGAAGGAGAAGAAAGAAGAAGGAAGAAGAAGGAGGAGGAGGAGGAGAAGTTGTTTATGCTTAAAGGAGGGTAAAACAGAATATTTGGCATTTTATTTGTAACAGATAAATAGAAAACCAAGAAAATGAAATATCAAGCTTGCAGGTATTTGTTGTTTTATTTTGTATTGTTTTGCAGTGCTGGAGAGCTAACCCAGGGTCTTGTGCATGCTAGGCAAGCATTCTACCACTGAGTTACATCCCCAGCCCCTCAAGCTTAGTTTAATTCCAGAAAAAAATAAAAATAAAAAGATTATGTCACAAGGAAAAAAAATACATAAGATGTAGCATTAATGGAAGGGCATTCATGAGCTCTCTGTGCTTTTTTAATTTTTTACTACTTTTTATATGTCTAAAATAATCTCAAATAACCTCAAGAAAAGAAGTAACCTTATTGTGTGGGTAAACCACAACCCCCACTTGCTGAAATTCACACCCCTGAGTCACCCCTCCCACAAATGTGGACAAGAACTGTGATTTGCTTCTAGTCCATGGACTAAGACAAGATGCCAATGCATGTGATCATGTTACATGAGATCCCAGCACCTGTCTTGCTGGAGTCTCTCTCTGTCCTTTGCTGACTTTGAGGAAGCAAGTGGTCATGTTAAGCCCCGTGTGACAAGGAATTGGTATGCTCCAGATCTTGGGGTGGCATCAGGGAGCTCGCAGGGCTTTGTCATACAACCACAAGGGGCTGCATTCCGCTGACAACCTGAATGAGCTTGGACATGGATTGTTCCCCAGGCAAGCTGCAGATGAGGCTGAAGCTCACCTGTATTGCAGTTTTGTAAGACCCTAAACAGAAAGCACAACTCAGTCCTGTCCAGACGCCTCGACCCACAGAAACCAAGAGATTATAATATGTGTCATTTCAAGTTGCTAAACTTGTGGTAATATTATTATGCCTTAACAGACAGCCGTACAAAGTCTCTATCCTTAACCGTGGGTTGGACCCACTGACTCACTTCTAACAAATACAATACAGCCGTCCCTCTTATCCACAGACTTGCTTCCTGCAGTTTATTACCCACTGTCAACCAAGGTCCAAAAACATTACATGGAAATTTCCAGAAATAAATAGAATTCAAGTTTTATATTACTTTTATTTCAAAATTCACATTTATAGTTATGTGCTGTTCTGTGTAGTGTGATGTAATCTTTCACAATCCTACTCTGTCCTGCAGTCCCTCTGCCTGGTGTATCCATGCTGTATATGCTACCCACCCACTGTAGTAATGATCTGATGACCCAGGATCACCCAAAAACAGGTGGTCCTCCTTCTGACATTGTCAGAAGTTCAACAAAGGTCTAACACTATGTTGCAACAGCTATGCCAGCCACCTCCTGCCATCTCATCCTGTAGGTAGAAGGAACATCTCATGTCATCACAAGAAGGGTTAGTACAGTACAATAAAACATTTTGAGAGGGAGAGAGAAAGAAAGGGACAGAGGGACCATATTCATAAAACTATTTTTATTAAGGAGTTCAGTTATTATACAATCATAAATGCATATAAAGCAATAATATGATATGCATATATTCTTAAACCAGAACAAAACTTTTATTATAATATATAGCCACTCTATTTTATTATTAGTCATGGTTAATTTCTTACAGTGCCTAATTTATAAGTTCAGCTTGATCATAAGTATGTGTGTTAGCAGCTTTCCATTACAATAACACATACCTAAGATAAATCAACTTATAGAGAGAACAGTTTCATGTGGGCTCATGGTTTCAGAGGTTCCAGTCAGTGATAACTCTCCCTGTTGCTTCGCACCTGAGGTGAAGCAGTGTGCTCTGTGTAGGCTCATGGTGGAGTGAAGCCACTCACCTCATGGTGTGGGAGTCCCACTACTCCCTTTGAGGACACAGCCCCCGTGACCTAAAACCTCTCACTAAGCCCCACCTCTTGAAGGTTCCACCATCTTCCAATAGCACCAAGCTGGAGCCCAAGCCTTTAGCACTTGAGACTTTGGGGGACATTGGATCCAAACCATGTCAGTGTGTACATGTGGGGAGAAAAAAAAAACTTCGTACACCTTGGGTTTCTTTCCAGGGGATTTAGAATCAGCATAGGGCTTGATTCAAGCCTCCCCAGGGGTTCTCAGGGTATGTCCCCCACAGATAATGGAGACTACTGAGGGAAAGTGATGGGATGTCACTTCTGAGACTAACTTCCATTTCGCTCTCTCCTCTTCTCTGACCGAAGCCAGCTGCCATGCTGTGGACTGCCCTGCAGAAAGGCCTGCTGCAGAGTTGGTACCTCCGACCAACAGCCACCAAGGACCCACGGCCTGCCCGAAGTCACATGCATGCGTCTGAAGTGGATCCTTTCCCCACTGATCCTGAGGACCTGGACCCTGGGCCAGCAGCCTTCAAGATGGCCACACCTGGACTCCTGACCACAGCTCAGGGAGATGACAAATGGACTAGAAGCTGGTAAATGATGGGGTAATAGACACCAAAAACCAATACTGTAGGCTACAAGACTCAGCTGTGGACACCTTTTACATAATCATACTGAAGTAAATAAATCACACCAAAGTAAACCTCAGCTTGGGACGTCAGGGGATAGGAAAACTGTGGACTCATGGCAGCAAGATGGTGGAAGAGATTGAAGCCTCTCCTTCCATGCAGGGTAGTCCAATGATAGGGTCAACAGATAAAATGAGAAGTAGCAATGATGACAAAAACAGTGAAGGTGATTATCTCTTCGAGAAGGGGAGAAATGCTGTTGTTTTAATCATGAGTCTTGCATAACTAGGTGACAGTTTAAATTTAGTACATGTATACCTTTGACAAAAATTTAAACTTAAAAAAAAAACTCCTAGTCACACAATCCAGATGTGATGCCTTTGCCCAATCTGAATTTTTTTTCCATCTTTCACAAAGTTGAAATTGAGTGGTTTTCCTTTATAAGTTTCTTTTCTGTTATGTTACCGCCCTTGAATTCTCACTTAATCTTTTCCAGTTTTTATAATCTCAATTTTTTTCACTCTATGCTAAAGTTTCTATTTCCCTAACTCCTTGAATCCTGTCTTTCCACTGGGTGTGTATATGCAAATGTGTGTCATGTGTGTGTTGTGTGCTGTGTACATGTGCCTCTGTGTGTGTGTGTGCGAGCCATGCAGGATCAGCTCCTCTTTTTCCTTTCAGAGTCCCACACTACATCTGTGGCATCTCGAGCTCCAGCCAGGGCCTGGCAGGAGAAGGCACCCAGTTCATGCTGGGTAAATGCATGACCATACTTTCCATCACCATGGCCTGGAAAGTACCTCAGCAGACGAGGCTGAAAGTGAAGGTGGCAGGGAATCCTCTGGCTAAGAAGTCCGCTCACCCCTACACGGGACAGGACGTGACTGTCAGGCTCAGCACCAAACCCCCTGAGGCAAGGACCAGATAGCACCAGGCTGATATCAACAGAACAGAGAAGAGGGAGGCCAGGAACCAAAAAGCATCCACATTCAACACAGGCCAGTAACTGCCTTAGTAGAAGCCACAGAGAGGAGGAAGTACCAGTGGCTAAATATTCCACCACCCCTCCCCAAACAACCAGGCAAGGAGGCCAGTGAGGGAGAGGAAGTGAGGTGGGGCCTCCAGAGTGACCTCTGCTTTGGGCAGTTCTGTGGACCAAAGCCAGGTCAAAGACGCTCTCAGCCAGTCAGGCACAGTCCCGCTAATTTGTGCTCTTGGATGACAGGAGTTGGTGACTGTCTTCTTTATGAATGCTGAGGTTCGGAGACTGAAGAGAACCATTTCATTTCAGAGAGCTACAAAGGACCTTAGAAACCATCTGCATAAGCCAGAGGCCTTTAGACTGTTCCGTAACTGTCCACCTGCCCCTCTCAGCCACCAGCTGCAGGGGTACAGAGGCCCACCTGGTTTTGCACCCCATGAATCCTCAGCATTGTGCTGAGCGCCTGCAGCATAATAGCTCCCCCAACATAGACAAATGGCGGGTGAATGAGGTCCTCAAGGGCTGACCTGTGTCTCCTGCCAGGGAAACATGCCAGATATTTCCAGTGTGAGGGAGATCATCTTCATAATGACAGGACGAGAGCAGCATTTCAATTGCTGCCTTCTCTGTCTCCACATCCGTTCCTGTGATGCCAGACCCAAAAGAGAGCTTGGGGAGCGGAGAAATCAACCAACAAGTGCCTGTCACCTGTGAGGAAGCCCAGCACATGCACAAGAAAATGCCCTGAGATAGAAGGGGAAGTAGAGGTGTCTGTCCTCTCAACATCGTGACAAGGAACCTGTCAACACCCATTTAGGGGATAACCATACCAGCAGGGTCAGTCAACAGTCTTCGCCCTTAAAAATGGGAGACTTGAATGTGACAGTTTACTCTGACAAGCGTAGCAGGTGCCATTGGAGCTACTCACCTGACCTAAGTCCCAGGAACTGGCTAGGTGTGTTTGCCACTTAGGAGCTATTGCTATATCTCGTCACAAGATGGGTGTTACCTTCATCGGGGAAAGACAGCTGAGTCTTACCCAAACCTCAATCAGTTCAAGGCACAACTGGAACTCATGCCAGAAGCTGGGGGAAATGGGAAGCTAGTCACTTAACCTGCACACCCTTCTGTCTCACGTTCATAAGGAGGAGAGGCTGATGATCTGCTTCAGAGGGCTGTTCCTGGGACAGGTTGACCTGAGACACTCAGGAGACTGCTTCAGGCACATCAGCTTCTTCATGAACGTGAGCCATCATTAAGACAGCGCTGCCCTAAAGAAAGCCAGGGCTCGCTCCCCAGGGCCACTCAGACGTCCACAGGCAGGTTCCATTCAAAAGAGAAATCAGGTTACACTCAGAAACCTCATGCAACTCCACAGCTGACACTTGGGCAGCTTGTGCTCCTTCAAACAACCCTAAGGTGACTCTCAGCTGCTAATGCTCATGGGGAGGTAGGTGCGATCCCCAGGCAGCAAGATTGACCAGGAGGAGGTGACACAGGAATGGGGTAAAGCAAATACATAGCTCCTGCTGCCCAGCTGTCCACAGCCTCCAAAGAAGGCAGTCATATGGGACATCTCAGGGCAGGTTGAGTGGCAGTTCAAGGGTGGCAGGAGAGAGATAGGGCGGGAAGGGACAGGAGTTGGCTTCCTACCCATCTCCTGCAAAGCTGATCGAAGCTCACTTCATGGAGAAACGAGCCCAGCCCCAAAACTTCGCTGCAGGTTGCTTTCACCCCTTGGTGTGTTAATTCACCAAGTTGAGTCCCCCGGGCCTCCAGATGGCAGCTGGGAGCCCAGACCACATCTCACAGTGTGGCACTCCCGTGAGACCATCAGATTGCTGGTAGAGATTAGGAGAACTGCTGTAATTTCCACCGCTGAGCTGTCTGAGAGCTCTGGGGTGACTCACAGTTGGCACCGAGTGAGGGTGAGGAGATACAAGCCCAGGATGCCCTTTGTAACTACGCGATAAGAGTTGTGTGCTCTTATAGTTAGGGGGGAAAGAATCCCTACTCAAGAGAGTGTGCATTCAACACGAGGACTAAAATTGAATTTGTAATAATAAATGCCCTTCTCCCGGTCTCAGAGTTTGAAAAAAAATGACTAACTCAAAATTTATATAGAGGAATTCTCACCCTCATCTTACCTCTTCACCTCCCAGTGCCACCTATAATCATATCCAAAATCAGCTCAGGTTGAATCCAACCTCAAGTTGTCTTATTATAACATCCCCATTAATGATGAAAACATCCCTTACTTCAGCATTTCCAAATGCAAAGACTCTCAGGCAATCCAGAGTCAAAGCACTCTCCAACTCTGTGTCCCAGTAATATCAACAGGAAAATATGATCACTACTGTCAAAGCACCAGGCAATTCCCCAGCCTGCTCACAGAGCCCTGCATTCCTCTGGGGGATATGGAAGATTGGACCTGAAATGCCCTGCAAAGGCCCAGGTGTTAGAGGCTCACACCCCAGCCCATGGCCCTATTGGGAAGCAGTAGAGCCTTTAAGAGGTGGGGCCTAGTGGGAGACCTTAGATCACTGGGGGCATGCCAATGAAGGGATGGTGGGCCTCTGATCTCCTCCTCCTTCTCTCTTTCACTTCCAGCCATGGGGTGGGAGTTTCTTCCACCACACACTCCACCATGGAGTGCTGCCTCAGCACAGTCCCAAAAGCAACAGGCTAACTGGCCACAGACCAAAAATTCCAAAACTGTGAGTCGCAATAAACCTTTTTCTTTTTTTATAAGTTGATTATCTCATGGTATTTGCTACAATAACAAAAGTCTGACTTACACTGGATGTTTACAGAAGCTTTATAATGCTGTTCTCCTGGAGTACTTCAAAGTACTCAGCTAGAGCAATGACATATAAAGTTCAATGTGCTTCACTGCACCAAGCAGCATGAGGATTTGGCTATAAGAGAGCACAGGCCTGTCATGGGCAAATCTCAACTGAAAGCCAGGCTAATTAACTACGGCTCCCTGCCCAGTCACTAACCATGTGAGTGACATCAGGTGGATCAGCCAACTTCTAAAAATTCTAAAAAAGTTCTCAGCATCCTCCCCATAGAATGAGGGGAGGTCCCTGAAGTGCTAGCATCCTGTGATTCTCTTTTACCATGACTAAGTAAGAAAACTCTGTACTTTGAAAGATTATTTACTCCACCTTTCAAAAATCCAGAGATCTTGAAGTTCAAGTTGAGAAGCATAGTGTTTACCACTTCTTATGGACAGAGGGTGGAGCATTCTAACAAAGCCACAGATGGCTTGTCATTCAAATGACTCCTTAAGCCATGTGATTAGGGGTTAAAAGCCCCATCTGTAAAGCAGGCTGAGGGGCACCCACTGCAACCCTACAGGAGGACCCGTATGTTGAACCACCTCTGAAAATGTACAATGATGTATATAGACTTGCCTTCATCTTTACACATTCATTTGTCGGTAGACAGTTAGGTTGGTTCTATATCCTGGCTATTATAACTAAGGCTGTGATAAACATGGAAGTACAATTGTCTTTTATAAATATACAATTATATTTAATATTCCCATATTTACAGAGTCAACGCTCAGACCAAAAAATTCTCAGAAAGAGGTTTCCATGTACCCCTTTTTTGTAAAATATACAAAATATAAAACATTCACAGTGTGAACACACTACCATCAACCTTCAGAATTCTATTCAGCTTGCAAAGCTGAAGTTCTAGACCTTAAACAATAACTTCCCATTCCTCTTCTGTTTTACTCTAGACCAGAAAATTGTACAAACTGGAATCCCCCATTTTAAAGGAAATGGCTGAGGTTTTATTCTTACATAGGGTAAAATTAGGCCTTTTTTATGACTTTACTTTGTATTTTAGTTTGGCTTATACATTATGCTTAAGAAAGAGTATTATTTTGCTCCAGAAAGTCATGTGTAATTCTTTATCTACAAACCCGTGCTGATGCAGCTGATGTGGGTGTCTTTTTGACATACTGGTTTCCTTTCCTTGGGGAGACACCGTGTAATGGGATGGCAGGTTCTATGGTAGTTCTATTACTTTTAGTTTTGGTTTAGGTTTTGGTTGTTGTTGTTTCAGCATGAAATCTTGTAGTTTGTGACAAAATGAATGGACCTGGAGGACATTATATTAAATGATATAAGTCAGGCAAAGGAAGACAAGCAACACATGATCTCACTCAAAATCTTTAAAAGTTGATCTTTAGAAATTTAGAATAGAATACCATATTTCAATGCATAACTGTCAGATTTTATGCCAAAATTTCTTGCAAAAAAAATGGGGGTCATGTGACCATTATGTGAAGCTCTTTTCTTTATTGTGCTGATATTACCTAAAAATCATTTATTACTAAACTGTCTTTGGTGCAAGATTAGGATGCATGGAATACGTTAATGTGGTGATGTTTCTTCTTTAGTAAAATATGGTAGGGTTACTGAGACAGGGGAAAGTAGGGGGCAGAAGAGAGTGGAGGAGGGAGTCGACCTGTACAATAGTACAGTAAAACATGAAAAATGTAAGTTCCAGTGTTCTATGGTACATATCCCAAAATAGAAGAAAGGAATTTGAAAGCACTCAACATAAAGAAATCAAAAAGCCAAAGGTGAACACATGAGTCAACATATTATACCTCAGATATATGTACAAATAATGTGTCCAGCAGTTTTCTTTAACTTTTCAAGAAGTATCCATACTGAATGTTCATCTTTGAAAACCTGCAAATATTCTGCTCATTCTGCCCATCAGTCCATTCTATGAAAAACGTAACGCAAAATTGAGATTCAAAAATAAAAAAAAAAAACTGGAAAGAACAAATGCCAGGCCAGATGGACCCGCAGGCTCAGGGAGGGATCTGATGTGCCCCGCATGAGCTTGGAAGGGAAGCTCACCTGCATGCCTGGTACAGGAGTTGTGGGCGGGGTCACAGTGTGCACCCCACAGGGGAAGCCCATCAACATCCTTTTGAAATGCTCTTTGGAAAATGTAGACTGAGTAGTTTGGTAACTGTCTTTTCCTTGGATGTAAGGTTAGGCTGATTTTAGTGAATACTAAATATGGAATTAGCCATGAATGACTCACCCAAACTTGAAGAAAAGGGACCCTACACTTAAAAAGCTCAGATTTTCTAACAGATAAATAAAGAAAGACTTTCTCATTGTTCTTGGTAGCTCTTGAAATCTAAAGAACACTGATCAATCTCTGTAGATAATGTAAGATGTAAAATTTATATTATAAACTAATAGGATTATGGCAAGCTTCAGGGTCTCATTAGAAAATGTTAAGTTCTCAATGATGCACACATACGTGTGCACGCGTGTGTGTGTGTGTGAGTGAATGTGTAACTCCATAGAAAGCTGCATGTATACTTTTACTTAACTACAGCACATTTGTTCTGTTAAGAGCCTTTTAAAACAACACAATTCACAATAGCCAAACTATGGGACCAACCTAGGTGTCCATCAATGGATGAATGGATAAATAAAACGTGGTATATATACAAAATGGAGGTTTTTAAATTTTTAATTAAGGAGTTGAGTTATTATACAATCATAAATGCACATGAAGTAATAATATGATATGAATTTGTTCTTAAGCCAGAATTGCACCCACATCGCCTACACCCCAGTCTCTTGATTCTTCTATATTTCACCCCTACATGCGATATAAATGCTTATATTTACACAATGGAGTTTTATTCAGCCATAAAGAAAAAATAAAATTATGGCATTTGCAGAAAAATGGATGGAACTAGAGACCATTATGTTAAGCAAAAGCCAAACTCAGAAGGTTAAGGGTTGTATGTTTTCTTTCATATGTGGAAACTAGAGAGGAAAAAGAAAAGAAAGGTGGCGGGTGGTTCTCAGGAAGAGTGAAGGAAGATCAGCAGAGGAAAGAGACAAGGGGGGAGAAGGGGAGCGAGGGGTGGGAGAGTGCTGGGCAGTGGTTTGACAAAATTATATTGTTACATTATGTGCATGTACAAATGTCACAACAAATCCCTCCATTATGTCCAACTACAATGCGCCAGTTTAGAAATGTGGACAAAAGAGCCTTTTTTAGGTGAATGCTTAACTGTGATCATATTTTAAACACCCTCACTCTGGATTTATAGGTGGGATTCTAGGATCCTAGAATGAGGAATATTTCCAAAATCCTTCACACACAAGCTTGCAATTATCCATGCAAGTGAAGTGAGGAACAGCAGATAAAGGGCAGGGATTATGGGTGTCTTTTGGGCCAGAAATCACGTGAGGATTGGCCAAGTACCAAAGCACAGTGCATAAAAAGTGGATTCGGGTACAATGGTTAACAATTGAATTGCAGAGTGATCCTTATTACAGTGGAAATGCCACTGGCCTGGAAGGCAGAAGACCTGAGTTGGGTCTCTCCACTTCCTCTTTGCAAGAGGTAAATACTAAATACCTAAAATAAAGGAGTAGATCGTGTGACTTCTTTGCTCCCTTGAGGCCCTGAAAGTTTATCCTATAGAACTATGGGGCTTTCCCCAAACATAAATTGACTTTTTTGCCAAAGGCAATAGCAAATTTAGTCATAGAGTCTTGTGTAACACTATAGACAATGCACCTTCTAAAATAAATGTGTTCTGACTCAGGAAACCCATTCGGCAATAGGCTCTTTAAATATTCATTTTCCACACTCTTTTCTATAGACTAAAGACGGCACAAAAACAGCCTGCATGGCTCAATGGAAAATGAGCTACTGTGAGTCAGAATGAAGACTGACATTCAGGTGGGAAAGCTTTTCGTGGGACTTCCCAAGGGACAACTCTGGGGGGACTCTTTCTCATCTTTTTTCTACAACTTGAGGGGGATGTGGGGAGTTTGTGAAACAAAATACCGTGGCCCACAAGTGTCAACATGACAAAGGAGCCCTGGAATGGAGAGTGAAACCAAAGCAGGGTGGGCGCACCTGGTTCAAGCTGGTCGGTGGCTTAGTAACATCTCTAAGGGCACTTAACCTTGCCAGACTCCTGACCATTTGCTCTCCTGTCTACAAAAGAATGGATTTGCTGAAGTTCACCTTGTCCCATTTACACTGGAATCTCCGCTGAGCTTTAAAATACAGACACCTGCACCCTACCCTAGAAATTCTGATTTGATCTGTCTGATGAGAAGATAAACGAAGAGCAAGAGTAACTAGCTGTGACTAGTCACCATGGCCAGCGGTTCCCATGTTCATTAAATATTTAGCTCCATCTGAAACATTAACAGTTCCCTGAGAGTAGCAGGAATTCTGAAATGCAAGGGCTGCCCAAGGATGACCTGAGCATCTCAGACACTCTCAGGGTGGCTTCCAGGGTAAAGACAATGCCTCACACCATTGCTGAGAGTTTGGTTACCCACATTCTCTAAGAAAATTGTGGACAAGAGTTCTACCTCCTCGTTCTTTTTTCTTGGCTCTCTTTCTCAGCTTTCCGGTCTCAGACGAGCTCGCGTTTTAAAGATTTTGCCAGCTCCCCTACAAAGTGGAAGCTCCTTGAATGGAAAGACTGTCTCAGTCTCCTCCTGCTGCATCTAGCCTGGGGCAAAGCTGTCTGTAAATGCTTGATCACTTCCTACACGGAAAAGCCAAGCCCCAGTTGACAATAACTGAGGATGGCAGAGTCATCTGAGAGCCCCATGGCTCCATCCTCACAGCCAGAGCGTCAACACTGGGGAGGAGAGGCACTTTTCCAATTTCTTTTGCTGGGAAAAGTTACGTCCTACTTAGACTCTGAATTCAGACTGTGACTTTCCTCTGTGCATCTCATGATGTGAAGCAGGAATTCCTGTACAACTCCATCAACCATCCCATGGGCCCCTCCCCCATAAACCCAGGCATTACAGCAACTGCTTCTCTCTGGGGAACCTAAGGCCTCCCTCAGCCCTCACCCAGCTCTGAGAGCCCTCTACTCCCAACCTTTCCTTACCTCCCCCTGGAACAGAAAAATAATATGAACCTAGTTCCTTCAAAGGCAAGTTCAGAAATACCAAATAGATTTTCTCTCAACTCCTGGAGCAGTTAGAGGGCTTAGCAAGAGGGGAAAGCCTTGCACACACATCTGATGAACTCCTACATAAAGCTCTTTATAAAGGAGACAGCTGTCTTAAATCAAAACGGATCTTCATTCAAAAAAGTTCCAGTGGCCCAAAACTTCTCCTTCTAAGGCCAGGCTTATCGCTCCTAATATGACACAAAAATTTGTCCCCACATAAATAGCCATGCACTATTTTGAGTTAAGACATTATGTTATTTTTAAAAAGGTGCCCTATTTGGTTAACTGAAAAAATGGTAAGGATCCATCTAACTGTTTAATTAATGACAACACTTTGCAACCCAGAACAGGGTCTGAGGACACAGGACAGAGAAATCACATATGGAGGAGAGGACACCAGTGTGGGCTGTCGAAGGCCATTCCAGGCAGGGGTGTGGTGCCATGATACAGTGGACAGTGCTGAACATCTGCAAGAGACTAGGAGGTCCTGGCAGGTGGTCTTGAGAGACATAAGAACAAACTTCGCAAGCTTTCACGACTGTGCCCAGGCAGGCTCTGTCCCAGGGTTACGTTTCCACTCTCCCACAATGAACGTGAAGCCCTAGAGAATGAATGGGTTTTGTTAAACTTTTCTGAGATTCATCTTAATTCAAATAATCTTGCCTGAGTGAGTCAGAGGCAAGAAAGCCTCCAGCTGGTACTTTTCCATGCCTTCTCCTGGATTATATAACACAGCACATTTTTAGAAACTTGGTCCCAGCTGCAGAGACTTCTAAGCTAATATTTCAACTTCCCCATCCTCAAATGCTCAAATTTTCAAGAGAGGAGATAATAATGTCTTTGAACTATGGACAATAGAAGTGGAAGAATAACGTAGTTTTATTGCATATAAAAGGGATAAGGAGTTTCATGCAGTTGTCTCAAAATATCTCTTCCTTACGCTTGTGTTTATGTAGGAGCAGGATGAGAGAACCTGAAAGTGGCTGAGTTTGATCTTGTCGCACCTGACAAAGTTCCTCTGCTGGGAATATTTTAGGTGTAGTGTGGCAGTGGAGATAGCATTATTAGCTTAATTCGTACTAACATGTAGATGACAGATACAAAATCCAGAGAAGTTCCAAAAGCAAGGAAATATAATGGGAACATCTGGAGGGAACTGAACTCCTGAAATAAGGAGAGACTGAATCAAGAGAGAGACTTACATTGACAGAGACAGAGGGAAAGGAGCTCTGGGTAAAAAGGGAAACCGAAACCAAAGGCTGTTTCAATGACCGTCATGTTCATGTAGCAAAGATGACCGGTTGCAGCAATCACACTTCCGTCTCATTTCTGCTGCACTTCTTAGAATGTCCAGCTTCACACTCTGAACCATTTGTTCAAATGGATTTGCCCTAAGTGACCAATTTTGACAAAGTCCTCCAGTCTAAATGCTCTGAAAGCAAAAAAGCCACTG
Source organism: Aplodontia rufa (assembly GCA_004027875.1). Classification (NCBI taxonomy): domain Eukaryota; kingdom Metazoa; phylum Chordata; class Mammalia; order Rodentia; family Aplodontiidae; genus Aplodontia; species Aplodontia rufa. The sequence goes on from PVKS010038109.1 coordinate 13,020, forward strand.
TCAGATGCCAATCTGTCATCCCAATGGAGCTTCAGCAAAGCCATTGGCACAGTGGGAAACGTCTTGTTTTGATCATGAAACCTTAGTCTGGCCCAAAACACTGGGCTAGAGTCAAAGGGAAACCGAAAGAGGCAAAGGGCAGGGCAGGACAAGCTGTGCTGCGGAGTGGGTCTCTGCGGGACCCGGTCTCGTTTCCTTCTGCCTCGTGTCCACAGACACTGACACACTGTGAATGTACCACTCCCAGGGTCTTCAAATAAGAAAACATCACTTCCAGCTGCTCTCCAGGTGACCGTGTCGTAAACCATGCAATGGGCTACGGCCTAATCCTGGCCTCATGTGTTTTGGGCACCTGATTTCTCCTGAGAGAAGTCGTCATATTCTCTGTGTAAGCTTTCCCTGTGCCAATAGGACATCCCCATGCCATCATCTCTGACGCAGCTGCATTTAGATGGACTGTCGATCTTAGACCCTGAGAGGCAATGAGTGGAGGAGCAGAAGCCTCTTTATTTAGAAGTCCTCAGATCCCTGCCCCCATTCTCAGTATAAGGACAGCCATGGGAATAGACTTGCCATGCATCGAGTTGGGTAATGTGGCTTTCCTTAGGGTACCCTCTCTGCATAGTGATGTTACTAGACAGCCACAGTTACCCACCTCTGAAGAGTCCACTGGCAAGCCAGTCCACGGAGAAATGCAGCACCCATCCCGTGATTCATATAACAGACGCTAGGAAAAAATGTATACATTTGTTTGCTGCATGTCAAAGATAGGACTAGGCACTAGTCACCAAAGATGAGTAAGACCTGAGTCTCCCTCTCCTAGATGCATACAGGGTTTTCGTAAAACTGTGAGGAGGCCAGGTCTATAAATTCCAGTGGTGTGCTAGAACTGCCCTGTACCAGCTCATGAGAAAGCATTTCCTCCCAATTCTCAGTTGAGAAATGTCACCATAGGTAGCTTGAAACCAACGGTGGTGGGAGTGTTTACACCATAGAAATTGTTAGACACTATAAATCACGGTTTTCTTATTGAGTTGGTTTGGGTTTTGTTTGGCTCTTTTGTCTTATCTTTCTTTTTTTCGGTTCTTGAGGTTTTTGTGGGCAACACGGTCTGCAATGACAGAGGGACCTGAGTGCTATAGCAGAGAAGCTGCTTTGGAACAGTGGGGGAAAGCTTTACATAAGAGGCACCATATCATTTGCACATTTCAAGCTGAGCAGGCTTTACTGTGGTCTAAAAGATGGATGGGGCTTTGGCTGGTGGACTGGGAGGGGAGGGGAGTAGGTTGTAAGAGGGTGGAGCCATGGAGGCCATAGGCATGAACGGAGTCATGACACAATGCAGGAGACTGTCACGGCATGGGCAGAATCCTGCTCTTCTGTCTCCCCAAAATACCAGCTCCCACGACAGATTTTGCATATAGAGTGGGATATTAAACTAAGTTGCCCAGAAAAATTACAGCTTCCATGTTTCTGCAAACAGGAAGGATGGAGAAGGGGATCAGTCTTTCAGTTCACAGTTCTAAGCACAAATTCTATTTCCCTGTTGGCCACAAAGTATCAGTACCTGCCCCAGGTGGGTAGCTTCCTCTTTGAAAGATTCTGCTTAGCTTTTCCTTCTCTCCAATAACATGAACAGTGGGTGGAGGGGACTCTGTATTTTAAATGTTTAAAAATCAGCACAAAGGCCATTGCACACCTACCAGGATGGCTGCAATCCAGGACACAGACAGCACTGAATGCTGGTGAGGATGTGGAGCAATAGGAGTGCTCATTCACTACTGGTAGGGACGCAAAATGGTGCAGGCACTTTGTAGGACAGTTCTGCAGTTTCTTACAAAATTAAACATACACTTACCATATGATTCAGCACTCGTGCTCCTTGATATGCACCCAAATGAGTTGAAAGCTTACATCCACACAAAAACCTGCTTCTGGGTGTTTATAGCAACTTTATCCCTAATGGGCAAAATACGGAAGTAACCAAGATGTTGTGCAGTAGGTGAGTGGATAAACAAACTGTGGAACACCCCAACAATGGAATGTGATCCAGTATTAAAAAAGAAATTGCTGTCAGACCATGAAAATCATGGGAGAAAGAAATGCATGTTAAATGCATTTCTAAATGAGGCAAGCCAGTCTGAAAAGGCTACGTACCATATGATTCCAAACATACTACGTTCTGGAAAATTCACAGTGCCGAAGACAGTAAGATGATCAGTGGTTTCCAGAGGCAGGGGAACAGAAGGGATGAACAGGTGGAGCTCAGAGGATTTTTAGGGCAGTGAAACTCTTCTGTATGACACTGCAGTGGTGGATACAAGTCGTCACTCACCTGTCTAAACCCAGGGGATGTCCAATACCAAGTGAGACCCAAAGGTAAATCTTGGACTTTGGGTGAATATAAGTTCACCGTTTGTAACCAAGTTGCCTCTGAAATGTGGGATGGTGAGGGGGCAGCTATGCGTGATTTGGGAACTCCGCACTTGCCTCTCAATTTTGCTGTGAACCTAAAACTAAAATTAAGCTATTTTTAAAAGACATTAAAGGGGCCCTGTTCCTCCAGGCAGTTGGCTCCTTGCCCCTGCGGAAGGTTTGCACCTCCACCTGCCTGGAAGTCTCCAGGTAGCGCTGCCATGGCCCTTCCTGGCTCTAAGGCTCATGGGTGATGTGGCCCAGGTCCCAGAAGTGAAGCTGTCTGGAGGATCCCAGTGAGCCAGGGCAGGCAGATGCCTCAGGAGCACCAGAACCTGGACCTGGAAGAGAGAAGGAAGGAGAGCAGGGAGAAAGGTTTCCTGAACGGAGAGGAAATTATCAAGCACCCAAGGAGCTTAATCACTATGTCTTCCCTGCATAAAACTGTATTCAGATGGTGGAAAGACCAGCCAACTGGAGGGACGTATTTCTGTCTATTCTGTGGGAGTCTTCTGAGGATGGCTTAAGAATCCCCATGGACTGTGAGCAAGAGGTGCTGACATCCAGTGTAGCTCGGCAGATAGAGTTGATGGTTGGTGCACACATGCCCGCCCCAAGGTACCTTCTCTCAGAGTGAGGGAATTTGAGTCCACTTCTGCCATGGACTGGCTGGGGTCTTGCTGAGTTGCAGGTGACCCATCTGAAAAATGTGGACAATAGTACATCTGCCCCCATAGTTGCTCTGCCCTCGTAACCTGGAAATCGCTCTGTAGTCAGTGTTTGTATTATTCTGCTTTTACTCCCCGAGCACCAACAGCTGATTGCACCCCCAAAGAAGTAATTGCATTCACCAGACAGGGCATCCTACAGGATTTAAGAACCCCATTATCATCCTACCTGGACCACTTTGGTAACCTCCTGATTACTCTCCCACTCAGTTTCTCTAAAGCCATCCCACGAAGAATTGCGAGAATCCTTTAGCACTGCTCAAATTTTGCGGTCTTTTGCAGTCTTCTTTAATAGTATTCTTGCAGCGTTCACATGGGAGAAAAACGACTTAACTTGGCATTTTGAGGCCCTGCAGCTTTCACAGTTCTCTCCCAGTGGTCCCCAGTATGTGGCCGACTGTCCTAGACCATCCATAGTCCTCTTAACCCAGGATTTCCCCTTGTGCACAGGTTTTCTCTGCCTATAGTAACACCCCTCAACTTCTTATCCTCTAAATCTCTTCTAAAATGACCTTTCTCAAAAAGAACTCTTATAACTCCTGTTCCCTGATCCTACTGGTCATCAAAAATTCCCCAGACATTATATTAGTTCCATCTTTATCCCCACATTACCTAGCATATCTTCCAATGATAAACAGCTTATACACAATTGGAGTTTCTGTACTTCAATTGTCTCCCCACCAAAGTATAAAGTTTGGTAGTGAAAGAATGCTTGACTGGATTCCATTCTGTGCCCACTTTCCCAGTGCAAGGGTTCACACTAAGTAAGACATCAATTAATATTTGCTGAATTGACTTAAAGAAGTAGGGAGGGACTTAAAGGAGATCAGTGAAGATCTTCAGGAGAATTGTCCAGAATTTAAGTTCGGTGTGAAGGTGGATAAAAACCGCTTTTAAAACAGTGCTGGGGAAAACTTCACATCTCTTCCTTTGTTGCTTGTTTGTTATCTTTCCCCTGTGTAAATTGGCAATATTGATTTATCATTTCTAGTTGTAGTGCCTTGTAGGTATAATCAGTGTAAATCAAAGTTGTTCCATTTTGAAACCTCAGTTTCTACAGTCTGTCAGCTTTGTATTAGTGCAAGAGAATAACGGGAATAATCTGTTTAAAAAGAGGAAAATTTGGGCTCATGGTTTTGGAGGTTCAGTTGTAGATCAGCTGGTCCTGTTGTTTCTGGGCCTGTGGCAAGGCAGCACATCAAGGTGGTGAACGTGCGGTAGAGCAAGCTGCTCCCCTAATGCGGGTGGGAAACGGAAAGGAGAAGGGCCTGGGCTTCCAGCCCCCCTGCAAGGGCCACCTCCACTTCCTCCCATGAAGCCCCGCCTCTTAAAGATTCCACCACCTCCTGGTAGTACCATGGACTGGTGACAGTTCCTTAATACATGGGCCTTTGATTAACACACTTCCAGACCATAGCAACCAGCAGCTTCCATTTCTCTCCAGATGTTTTCATCTGGTAAGAGCATTTTTTTTTTAAAGAGAGAAGTACAGTGAGTGAGAGAGAGAGAGAGAATCAATTTTATTTAATTTTCCATGTGACTTTTGTTGCACCAACACTTCGTTGCATACATAGTGCTGGGGTTTGAACTCATGTCCTTGCACATGCCAGGCAAGCGCCATATCCACTGAGCCACCACTCCAGCCTGAGAGCATTTTTTTTAAGAGCAGCAGTTTTCTTAGTATGACCCTTGGACCAATGGATGAGCATCACCTGGGAACTTACATAGATACATATTGTGGGATTGTACCCCAGACCAGCTTGATCAGAAACCTGTGGGGTGGAGGAAGGGGAGATCTGTTTTAACAAGTTCCCTGGATGACTCTGATGTGTTCCCTGGGAGCCTGTTAGAAAGGCAGAATCTCATCCCTCACACCAAACCTACTGAATTTGCATTTTAACAAGATCACAGGGTGATTTCCTTACACAATGATATTTAAGATGCATCATTCTAGAGCGCTTTGGAAGAAGGATGCCTTCCATTAGGCAACTGTCATCAAGAAACATAGCTAGTTAAC
>PVKS010038110.1:0-18161 GCA_004027875.1 Aplodontia rufa
CTCATATCCAGAATCTATAAAATCCTCAAAAATGTCAACTACAAAAACACCAACAGCCCAATTAATAAATGGACCAAAGAGCTAAATAGAGACTTCTCACCAGAGGACATTGATCAAGCCAATGAATACATGAGAAAGTGCTCTAAATCTCTAGTAATCAGAGAAATGCAAATGAAAACCACATTAAGATATCACCTTACACCAGTCAGAATGGCAAAGATGAAGAAAATAAACAATAATAGATGCTGGGGGGGCTGTGGAGAGATAGGCACACTAACACACTGTTGGTGGAGCTGCAGACTGGTACAGCCCCTCTGGAAAGCAGTGTGGAGAATCCTGAAAAAACTAGGGATGAGTCCACCATATGACCCTGCTATTCCACTCCTGGGTATCTTTCCAGGGGACTTAGAATCAGCACATTACAGTGACACAGCAATATCGATGTTCATAGCAGCACAATTTACTATTGCTAGGCTATGGAAACAACCCCGATGTCCCTCACTGGAAGAATTGATCCAAAAACTGTGGTACATTTATACCATGGAATATTACACAGCAATTAGAAACAATGCTATTGCAGCCTTCGAAGGTAAATGGATGGCTATGGAAGAGATCATGATGAGCAAAATCAGCTTAACCCAGAGATCTAAGGGTTGATTGTCTTCACTCATCTGTGGAGGTGGGGACTAGACCCTGGACAATGAGAAAGTTGGTCTAGTAGCATGTGTTAAACCCAGATAAGATATAATGCTTTACAACCTAATACTTTTTTTAGAGATATAGTGGGAAGTGGAAGGGAGGGATAAGGGAGGGTAATTGGGGGGGCACTCCTGGGGGTAATTGCAATATCCAGAATATATACACATTTTATATTATTTTGTTAAAATCTTCTAAGATTGTTCAAAAATAAAAAATAATAAAAAATGCCAAAGACTGAAATTGTTACCCTTGCCTTAAAGACAATAAAACTAATAATTGGGAAAATAATTTACCTAAGTTCAACTAGCGGTGGAATTAGAATTTGAACCACATGTTTAACTGAATTAAAACAAAACAAAACAAGAAACCCAAAAAAGCACTTACTTTACTGCTTCTATGTAGAGATAATACTCATTCCAGGTCAGAATTCTGAATCACATCAACTCATTGTTACTCCTTGACTCACCTCTTACTTGTCCCCAACCCACTGCCATCTGGCCTTTGCTCCAACCTTCTCAACAAAGACCATAGTAACTTCCACAATGTCTGTCTGTCTTAATATGTCAAAGAATTTGTCACTTTCCATTTTATTTCTTTGACACTGCCCTCCTTGGTTGGTTTTGTCCTCTCTTGCCACTTCACGTCAATCTGGTTTGGAGACCTCTTTTCCTTCACTCACCTCTTAAATACTGGGATTTTTCTAGGTTCTGACCCAGGCTTTCTGTTCTCTATGAATTTCACAGGGTAAAGTTTTTCTTCATGTGGTAATAAATAGTATCTAAAAGCCTAAGTTTTGTAATTCCTTTCTCCCCAACTCCAGATCTCTGTATTTGAATCCCTTCCAGCTATCTCCATGTAAGTATCTCCTGGGCACTGTATCGGACAATTTAGCAGCTATAACAAAATATTATAACTAGGGGCTTAAGCAGCAATTATTTCTCACTATTATGGAAGCTGAGAAGTCCAAGATCAATGTGCCAGCAGATTCAGTGTCTGACAAGGGCCCTTTTTCTGGTTAACAGGTAGTTGCCTTCTTACCATATTCTCAGAGGCAGACAGAGAGAGGACTCTGGCCTCTTCCTCTACTTTGCAGGGCACAAATTACATCATGAGGTCTTCCCCTCATGACCTCATATCTAAGCTTTAACACCTCCCAAAGGCCCCACTTCCAAATGACATCACATTAGGGTTAGAGCTTCAACGTATAGATTTGGGGGAGGGGGCACAAACATTCAGAACATAACTCATTATGCCAAACTGAACTTGTAACCTTTATAACTCAACTGGGTTATGCAGCTAATTACTCAAAACTCTCTCACCACTGAAATCCTGAGCACAATACTCACTGATGAAATTCCTATCCTCCCCTCATCCTATATGTATTCTTTATCTCCCCCATTTTCTTCCAGTTTGATGGCCCCTGTTTGACTTTACATCCAATTCCCAGTCAACCCAGATAAATTGGCCACAGTCCTAAAACTTGACTCAGTGTTTTCCTTAATTTCTGCCCCTCCACTTCCACCCATTTGTCCTACCAGCCAACCCAGCCCAATCCGATTGCGTGAGACAGGGCAGAGGGGACTGTGCAGCGGTCAGGGTGTTGGACTTGGGTGGTCGCGCGTGCTGCCTGGCCACACTTTTCCAGCTGCTCGTCACAGACCTTTTCCTAATTTTCCTCAGCAGCTGTGCCATGTATCTGCTCCTTCTGCCCTCGCCCTTTCTTCTACACCTCTTCCCTCTCAGCAGATCACCTTGTGTCCTACTTCACAAAGAAGATGCACGCTCGTTTGCCTACCGCCTGGTTCTCTGACTCAGAGGTGTTTTCCTAACACAGACTTTGGAGACCAAAGCTCAAGGCTCTCACTTTGGGTCACCATTTACAGTAACCTTGGAGAAGTATGTGACTTCAGATTTGCTCTCTATAAAATGGGGAATAGCATCTATTCCTTAGGATCGTTTTGATGATTTGAAGTGCTTTGACAGCGTTAAGAGATCAGTGAATGCTATTTTGGAAAACATCCTATAACTATCAATCTCTCTCTTCTCTTTTCCACTCCCCATACACACACACACACACACACACACACACACACACACAGCTTTTTAGACTGTTTGTGTTGCAATTGACTATTTGCTAAGCTCTCTCAGTCTAGAGGGAACATAAAGTCTGAAAAATGACAATCATGTCTTAATCATCTTGGCCCACCCAAAACTGTTTGGCACAGTTGTTATGTAGTAAGCAATCAAATTAAATTAATATATGAATATAACAGTTGACACAAGTCTTGCCTTCTGGCACTATGTAGCATTCATGGAGTACTTACTCTTAGCATTTGACACATTTTCCATATTCGTTCGCTTCATCTTTATAACAAACTGAGGAAGGGACCATCCTCCTCACTTCACGGATGAAGAAACGGAAGCCTCTGCGTGCTGAGTGGTTGGCTTGTGGTGAGTGGCTAGAAAGTCTCCAAGCTGAGGCGAAATTTAAACCCAGGGAGTCGGATCCAGCTCTCTTACTCACTATGATGTGGCTGAGAAGTTTCCAGATTATTTTAAAGACACTTCAAAAGAAAATAAAAAATCAGGACAATTTGAGGAGGTGATGGCTGAGGTGGTGGCAAGTAGCCCAAGAGGGACCAGCCACTCGCAACTCTGCTTCCCCTTCACCAGTCCCTGTCTACCTTACACAGAATAAATTGGGTAGAAATAGGTCCCCCCCAAAAAACTTCATGTCCCCATTCAATCCCACTGCATGTCACAGCCCAAGAGCAGCCTGGAGGTGTGGAAAGATTGATAGATGGGCTGGGGCTGAGCGCCTAGGCAATAGCCCTTGCCCAGTACCTTATCCATCTTAGGCAGATCCAATTCAGCAAAACTGCCTGGAAAATGTCACTTCCCCCAAGGCCCTCGCTTTAAGGTGACAGAGACTTGAGGTGCCAGGGAGGTAGGGAGGTTGGCTCCTTTCACAATATTCCACATTTTTCAGCCTCCTAACTAAGGATTTCATTGCAAGGTCAATTTGACCTTCAACCACAGTGGGTTTTACAACTGAGGACTTTTCTCCATCCTGCTCCCGCCTTGATGTTGTCCCTTGTTTCCTCCCTCAGGCTCTGGCTGATAAAATTGGCATCGGCAGCTGTCTGGTTCGTGGGGAGTACGGCCGCGCTTGGAACGAGGTGAAGCTGCTGAACGAGGCGCGGAAGGGAGTGACCGGGGGCCTGCCGCTGCCCGAGGTCTACGTGGTGGACCTCATGTTCCATCCCGGGTCGCTGATGAGGCTGCAGAGTAGGGAGGCCGACGTCTACCGCTTCCTCTGAGCAAGCGATGGAGCGCAGGAGGGGTTCCAAGGAGAAATTCCTTATACACACTTTCTAATGTGTTCATCAACGGATCTTACTTCTTTAAATAAAAGTATTACCAATGTTCTGTAGAAATAAGGGAGTTTCTTGAACTGCTGGACTCAGGCAAGAGCTATCAGGTTGCCCGGTGCTCAGGATCAGTCACATAAAGGTCGCTGTGGTCCAAACCAACCCAGCCCACGGTGGCCTAAGGGCGCATCTGTCACTTAGGAATCACCCATACAAGCACTCAGCTACTGCTCCCAGGAAGATTCAGCGACCTTGGATCGTGCTTCCTGCGCAGAGTGCTTCAGCAGCACTTGCTTACATAAACTCAGAGGATTTTTAATGTCTTCAGATGTCTTGTCTTACTTTCATTAAGATTTCTTTTTCTTTTTCTTTCTTTCTTTCTTTTTCTTTTTTTTTTTTCTTTTTTCTTTTTTTGTACTAGGGATTGAACCCAGGGGCACTTAACCACTAAGCCACATCCCCAACCCTTCATCTTTTATTTTGAGATAGGGGCTCACTAAGTTGCTGAGGGTCACTGTGAACTTGTGATCCTCCTGACTCAGCCTCCCAAGCCACTGGGATTACAGGTGTGCCCACTGCACCCGACTTTATTAAGATTTTTAATAGTTTGATTATTTATACACAGACCTTAGTATTACAAATTCCTTTCTAACATTTTTTGTTCGTGTCTTTAAAAACTTAACATTAAGAAAATATTTCCTAAAAATGTCTCTGTCTTTTCTACATTATCTTGCAAATGTAGACCTTCAGTGGATGTGGGGGGAAGGATGATATGAAAATAGAAGGAGGATTACAAAAAAAGGGATGCACAGGGAAACAGGAGGATAGATAGGACCAAAGTATAGTACACACACACACACACACACACACACACACATATATATATATCTGAAAGTCTTTCTTTTTGTTACTACATGCTAATAGTACAAAATAACAGGTACAGGTTTCATTGTGACAATTTCATATACATATTTTGTACAATTAACATGCAGTAACAAAAAGAAAGACTTTCAGTTAAAAACAATGTGCCTTTACACATTTTAGTGCTGAATTATCACAATATAGCTTTAAATTACTGCAGATCAAAAATTGTGATTTAGGGGGTGGACATAGAGGAAATCTTTGCTGACGAATTTTTTTTTTTCAGGATTGAGCACAAAACTGAGAGTCAAAACATTTCAGTTAGGAAAACAAAAACTAGCAATACAGGGCTAGAGTAGTGGCTCAGCAGTTGTGGCGCTTGCCTGGCATGCATGAGGCCCCAGGTTTGAGCCCCAATGCCACATACATAACTAAGTGTTGGAGCAATGAAAACAAAATGCAAAACTAAATAAAATTGATTCCCTCTCCCCCACCCCGACTATGCCTCTCTCTCTTAAAAAAAAAAAAAAGCTAGCAATACCAAGAATCTCATGAGGTGTGTATTTATTTCCCAGCTGGGCTTCAAGTCTAAAAATCACCCATATAATCTTCTTTTTCTTTTCTTTTCATTTTTGGGACAGGAGATTGATCCTATGGGTGCTTTCCGACTGAGCCACATGCCCAGTCCTTTGCATTTTTAATTTTGAAACAGAGTTGCACTAAATTGCTGAGGCTGGCCTTGAGCTTATGGTCCTCCTGCCTCAGTTTCCTGAGTTGCTGATAATTACAGTTGTGTGGCACCATGCATGGCCATATAATCATTTTCTTTCATTTCAAAATGAGTTTGAACTTAATAAATTAGGGCTAAGTTTTTTTTAAAATAAACCAATCTGCAATTTCAAAGAACATAATTATTTACTTCAGAATCAATTTCTTTATTTCTAACAGTGTGGTAGTTCTAGGTATCTCACAATTTCACGAAATTAGAGGATGGATTATAGAGCATAAGCCCATCTTAGCATTTATTTTTAAGAGAGAGGGACAGTAAGAGACAGAAAGAGAGAAATAATTTTTATTCAGTTTTTCATGTGACTTTCATTGATCTAACACTCTGTTGTGTACATGGTGCTGGGGTTTGAACACTCAAACTCACGCATGCCAGGCAAGTGCCAAAACCGCTGAGCCACCACTCCAGCCCCCTATCTTAGCATTTTTAAGTCTTTTTGGTTAAGAAAACATTTAAAGTGGATTACAAAGATAGCTAAGGCTTAACTTGATGAAAATAAATGAAAAACAGACAAAAGTGTGGAGAAGAAAGTTCAAGGCCAGGAAGAAGTTAGACTTCAAAATGCCTCCATGAAAATGATGATGAATGAAAATTGGACTCTAAACCCTCTAGCAGCCGTGTGAAGGGAAATGTTATCTGGTGTATGTTTCCCCCGGGGTTCACAAGACAAAGATATGGAGCAAAACCCACAGGGGTTTCTGTTTGGGAGTTTCATAGAGATAGTGAAATATAATATGGGAAAAAAATCCTCCTAGTAAGTTCTGAAAAGAGTTTTCACAGATCAGTGACCTAGCATCAAAGTGGAATTGAGTGAGTTCTATGCAGAGACACTGTGACAGGGTCCAGGGAGACACAACTTTTTAAAATCTGGTGCATTCCAATTGTATGTAGCACTTCTCTCAAAGAGATACTAGATAATTATTATCCTCAGAAGTGATATTGGCCAAATTATATTGTTACATTGTGTGCATATATGAATGTGTGACAACAAATCCTATCAATATATAAAACTACAATGCACCAATAAAATAAATTGGAAAATTGTTTTCCCAGATGGGTTTTTGAAGTTCATAGATTCTGTTTTACTCATTAGAAAGAGTTGTAAAGGGGCTGGAGTGGTGGCTCGGCTGTTATGGCGCTTGGCTGGCATGCGAGAGTGCGAGGGTTCAAACCCCAGCACCATGTACACAACAGAGTGTTAGATCAACGAAAGTCACATGAAAAACTAAATAAAATTGACTTTCTTTCTCTCTCTCTCACTGTCCCTCTTTCTTTAAAAAAAAAGAGTTGTAAAATTTAATAATCAGGCAATAGCAACAAAGGTCATGAAAATCCCTAGGAATAAATTTAGCAAGAAACAAGAGACAAATTACAAAATTTTAGTCCGATCTGAATAAACAGACACACCATATTCTTGGATGGGAAATGCGGCAGTACAAAGTTTTCAGTACTACCACATTTGTGTGTGTGTGTGTGTGTGGTTGTGTGGAACTGGGGATTAAACCCTGGACCTCAGGCATGCTAGGCACGTGCTCCAATACTGAGCCACACCTACAGTCCTTGTTTTTAAATTTTGAGACAGGTCTGTCATCAAGCTACCCAGGCCGACCTTCAACTTGTAACCCTCCTGCCTCTGTCGCTTGAGTATCCACTATAGTCATGTGCCACCATGATATTCACCATATTAATATACATAATTAATTTCTCCTAGAATCCCAACACATTTCTTATCTGAACTTGACAGCAAAATTTATCTAGAAGAATAAATGTGTATGAATACCAAGAGTATTTTGAAATAAAATAGTGTAGAGAAATAGGCCATATTATATATCATAACATGTATTAAAAATAAATACAAAAATTAGTATGGTACAGGCATAGAAATAGAAAAATTAAGAACCCAGACTTGGATCTATATCTCTCTGTGTACATATAGAGGAGATTTAGCATTGATAAAAGTAGCTTTTTCCCCAGTGGGAAAATGATAATCTATTTAGTAAATAGTATTGGGGAAATAATAATCTTGTCCTCATGCATGCCACGTAAGTGCCATAACCACTGAGCCACTGCTCCAGCCCTGAAATTATAATCTTAGCAAGGGGCTGTAACCTTTCTGTACAAGAAAGTGAAACTATAAAGAACATATAAGACAAATTTAGCTATACAAAACTCTTGAGTTCTTGACAGCAAAATACATTGCAAACACAATTATAGCAGAAAGAAAAAATGCAGCATATGTAACAGCCAAAATAGTAATATCCTTAATAGGCAAAGATCCTCTATAATAAATCACTAAGAAAAAGACAATTCACTTGAAGAATAGACAAAGACAAGTACACTCCTACAGTGGAGGCAATCCCTGGATCTCACTGGCTTAAGTATTTTTTTTAATAACACTGTACATCAAACAAATTAACAAAGGGCTGTGCTCCACCTGGTCATTTGAGCTCCCCCACTGATAGAAATCTGCAAAAGTCTGGATATGGCTAGTCTCCCAAAGATCCATGCTGAAGGCCTGATAGTGGTATTGAGAGGTGGTAGAACCTTTAAGAGGTGGGACTTGGTGGGAGTTGATTGGTAATGATGGCCCCTGTGAAGAGAAGCTCAATCTAGTGTGGTGGTTGCTGTCTCACAGGAGTGAATTAGTTCCTGGGGAGCAGCTTGTTGTAGAAGAGCAAGCCTGGCCCCGGCCCACTCTCTTGCTTCCTCTGATACCACGTTGCTCTATCACTGTCATCAGTCTCTCTCAGGCTCTCCAGCCATGTGATACCATTGTCACGCTGTGACAATGCCAGGTGACCCTTTCCAGATGCAGAACCATTGCTGACTAGACTTTTCTAGCTACCAGAATCATGAATCAAAAACATGTTTTTTCTTTATATATTACCCAGTATCAAGTATTCTGTTACAGCAACATAAAACAGATTCCATTTTGTAAGTGCATTACCTGGAATATATGACCTTATCAGTCAGTGTAAGGGGTGTGGGAGGAGTTGTAAGGATTTCTTCAGGAACGGTAAGCTTTGGTTGGGAATGACATGATTTGGCCAAAACTAGACAAGAGAATATGGAGGTAATGTCTGGAGCACAGAGATTTGAATCAGAATGGACTGACTTAAAATACCCCAAATCCTAGCAAATGCTGTGGTTGTGAGGTTTGGAAACAATTTCTATACAATAGTTTATAGTTGTTATTTTGTCAGAATCAAACTAGATTTTCATTTCTGGAGATAAGAGAATTTCATTAAATTTATTTTTTTAAAAATAGAAAATCAATTTTATTTAGTTTTTGATGTGCTTTCATTGCTCTGACACTTAGTTGTGTATGTGGTACTGGGGTTTGAACCTGGGTCCTGGAGCAGGCCAGGCATGTGCCATAACTGCTGAGCCACTGCTTCAGCCTCAATTTCATTACATTTCATAACTAACTTTAGAAATAGCTATTAATTACATGGAAAAATGGGCAGTTGAATAGAATCCTTCACAGAAGCTTCTGGTCTCCAGGTAAGTGCTGTAAATGAGGGTTCAAGTTTGCACTGTACTTAGAGTAATTACCCATCAGGGAATAAGAAAAAACAATGTCATCCATGAAAAATGCCTTTATAGAAGCTCAAAATAATATGTCAAATCAAATGGACAGCATCCTTTTAATAAGATGGAATTCTTACAGTTACTTGTTTCTGGGAAAGGTAGCAAAGACAGCCATCTGGAGCTAAGCAGTAGGGGCTTCAGATATCTGCATTTTATTTTTTATTTATTTATTTTTTATAAAGAGAGAGGGACAGTGAGAGAGACAGAGAAAGAGAGAAACAACTTTATTTAGTTTTTCATATGGCCTTAGTTGCTCCAACACTCAGTTGTGTACGTGGTGCTGGGGTTTGAACCCAGGTCCCTGTGCTTGCCAGGCAAGCGCCAAAACCACTGAACCACCGCTCCAGCCCCAGATATCTGCATTTTAGAACCATTAAAAGAAAGCTTTAATCCACATACTGCTTGTTTTTTAACTTAAAATTTGAAAACTGTCTAAAGATTATACAGAAAAAAAGCACTGTTTTGGTAGATTCTTAGAGAAGTATAGTGTCAAATCACTTGTTTTAGGGTTTAGTATTTACAAGTACTAGTCTTTATTTAAAATCATTTGAAAATTTTATAGTTCACTAGCAAAATCTTTGTTTAGGCTTTTAATTTTAAATCCCTAGTTTTAAAACTAGTAATACAGGTTTAATAATCCATGTGGAACTTTACTTCTGAGGACAATCATCAAAGTATCAGGTGTATTAATAAGGCAAATTCAAATAGAGCTCCTTTGTAGCTCACACATGATAAGAAGAACCTGTAGGATCTGCCAATAAATAAACCATGAATCACAATTTTAAAAATAAAAGCATTATTAGGGTAAATAAATTTTACCATACTATTTTATTTATAAATGCAATAAAATTTTATTATTGGGAGGTAATATGATAACAGTAGAAAAAAGCTCAGGCATTGGAATCAGAGCCAGCATTAACTCTATGTAACCTTGAAAAAAATTGCTTGATCTCTCCACCTCTCATTTATTCTTCTGGAAATGGTTATAAATAAAAATAACAAACATTTAGATAGTGTTTGCTATGTGCCAGAAGCTAATCAATGCAATTTTAACTCTTTCAGAAGCCCTGTGATATAGTCCTATGATATACCCTATGATATAATAGAGAGAGGGTAAGTAATTTACCAAAGATCATTCAGTAATTGGCAAAGCTTTAAATCTGAAACTAATTTGGCTCCAGAGGCTATGCTTCCAACTTATATGTCTCCTAAGTTGCTGTGGGGATGAAATAAGACTGTTCATGAAAATGATAGGGGTATGCATGCTTGTGTGTGTGTGTGTGTGTGTGTGTGTGTGTGTTTATTGCTCTTTAATTCATATTATGTTCTGTTCTGTTTATTTTTAGGGAATTATTTCTCATGTGTCCATCTCTTCCCTTTAGATTTCTGTATAGGGACCAACAGTAAATATTTTAGGTTTTGCTGGTCCTATAGTCTTTATAGTAGCCACTCAATTGATTCCTTATAGGACAAAAACAACCACACATATAATATGTAGACAATAAAACTATTTACTAATACAGATGGTGAACCAGATTTGGCCTATGGATCATAGTTTGTCAACCCTTGCTTTATATGATGAGTATTTTAAAGGCATGGGCATGGAAAGGGCTTTATTTAATCAGGTAGGGGACTCCCTTCATGCTTGGGTAAGGTGTCTAGGCATTTTGTCTTTCTTGGTTTCTCTGGGCTATAGGATAAACCTATCTTATATCAATTCAGTGGATGTCAATGTAGATACCTTACTTTTCAATAAGGATGAAGATAAATTTGACCTATGTACTTAAGTCTGTGATTCTACACTACTTGCAAACTGACTGCCACAGTTTTATGGTTGTCGGCATAGACATGAGGTACTTGAATCAGAATCAAAGGACTTTATTACTCATGGCAAAGCAAGAAGCGTGAGCCAGCTAACCTGCTGGCTCCCAACTCTCATGAGGGTTACCGTGGTGACCTGGATGGGCCTGAATGGATACCTGCAAATACAGTGGATTTTGTCACAGAGGAAGAATTCTGAGCTTGGAGAATCCAAATTGTTTACAGTGGACAGTGAGGGAGACACTATTTCTATCTTCTAAGGCTGATCACTAGCAACCTCGCAAAGAAAGTTTTAAAGAACAGTCAGAAAGATAAGCAGGAACGAGGCAGACCCATGCAGAATTAGCTCCCAACAGCTTCATCGAGGCTTTACAGAATTTCTCATTTATATAATAGAAATGAAGTTGGGTGCAGTGGCACACACCTGTAATCCCAGGTACTTGAGAGACAAGGCAGGAGGATCATAAGTTAATGCCAGTCTGAGCCACTTAGCAAGACCCTGCCTCAAAATAAAATGTAAAAGGGCTGCGATCATAGCTCAGAGGCAGAGCATTTAGCTCACATGTGTAGACCCTGAGTTCAGTCTCCAGTACTTCAAAGATAAAATAGAAATGATTGCTACACAGTGATGTGAACTTACCATAGCCAGTATCCCTTATATATGGATATTTATATATGCTTTGTATAAATATATAAAATTGTGTTACATATATTTATAATTACACAAGAAAATTTACAACAAATCAACTCAATGACTCCAGAGGCCAGTGTTCTTTTTCTGGCAACACCAAAGGACCATTTGTAAGACAGCACAGTGGCTACCTTCAGCACCAACCACCTGTAACATCCTGTTCATCTTCTGAGTTCATTTCCAAATTCAGATCAAGTCTCTCCTTTCCTAAGCTCCCTCAGATGCTTCTGCTCCACAGGTAACCTGTAAGAGTGTCTTAGGCACTCATTTTGACATTTTCCATGTGCTTACTGACTGGCACTGCTATATTTTAATGTACATTTATTTCATTTGTATCTACATGATACAAATGTGCGTCAGGAAAAGCTACATGATAGAAGTGCACATTAAGTGTGTATTGTCCTTAGAGTGTGAGAATCTTGAACTTGGGTCCTGCTCCTGCCATCCTTAGCTGTGGGATCATTAGCAAATGTCTTGGTTTCCTCATCTCTAACATGGAGAATATAATAATAATAGCTATTTCATGAAGTTGATACTGGAAGTAAATAATGCAGAGCATGTATAGGGCTAAACGTGGGGGTCTCAAAAAAACTCATCATGTTAAAATTTTAAGAGTTTATGGTGCATAAAAATGAGTGGCTCAGGGGCTGGAGCGGTGGCTCAGGGGTTATGGTGCTTGCCTGGCCCATGTGAGGACCCAAGTTCAAACCCAAGCACCACGTACACAACAAAGTGTCGGAGCAATGAAAGCCACATAAAACACTAAATAAAATTGATTCTCTCTTTCTTTCTCCCTCCCTCACTGTCCCTCTCTCTTTAAAAAAAAATGGTTCACAAGCTGGGAGTCTTCTCAGTCAGTTTTACAGCAGTCACAGCACAGTTTATAGGGCATAAAAGATGAAGTATTTTTATCTTTTTAACAATCGACTATCCTATATTCTTTTTTTAAGGCCAACAGCTGTCTTAAGCCTATTAGCTTGCAGCTGACTGGTTTAATTTCACTGAAACACGATGACATAGATGCATTACTTTGTCAAATTACTTCTGAAACTTCCCCTAGGGCCATCTGTGCACTTCCTTGTAAAATCCAGTTTCAGCAAAGAATCCCTCTATGTCGCTTTGAGAAGAACTCCCATCCTCGATACCTGATTGTCCTTGATTGCTGATTAGGTTGCTCATCCTCCATCACCCCCATCTGTCTCCCACAAAACTTCTATTAGCTCATTGTAGCCAGAATGCCGCCGCCCCTCATGTTTCCCCTCAGTTACTTTCCATCCGCTGACCCGCACCTGCTCCTTGTGTGTAAAGCCCCACTTGCCCACGCTGTAGTCAGAGTTGGGACCAGTCTCTCCACCCCGTTGCAGGACCCTGTTCAAGCATCCCTGTATCTATCTCCATGGTTCTGAATTACTGAGCTGTAACATTTTGCATGTATTCATTCCTCCAACACCAACATCTTGCCTACCCTAGATAATCTGCAGAAGCTATGTGTGACTGTTTCATAAGAAAGAATACTGAGGGCTAGATGTGTAGTTCAGTGGTAGAATGCATGCTTAGCATAAACGAGGCCCTGGTTTCAGCATGCTAAGGTTTATGGTTTAGTATTGCTGCTCTGTGGATAGAGCTTTTCTTGATTCAAATGACTCTCCTTGTTTACTTACCTTTTAAAATGCTGTTTGTGCACACATATTCATGGAGATTGAATAATACTCTATTAAATGAAGAATGGATCCAAGAAGACATGAAAGAAGTAATCCAAAAATTCTTGGAAGAGAATGAAAATGAAGACACAACATATTGAAACCTCTAGGACAGCATGAAAGCTTTCCTAAGGGGAAAATTTATAGCACTGAGTGCCCACATTAACAATGAAGAGAGATCCCAAATAAATAAGCTTATGCTCCATCTCAAAGCGCTTCAAAAGGAAGAACAATCTAACCCCAAACCCAGCAAAAGCCAGGAAATAATGAAGATCAGAGCTGAAATCAATGAAATTGAGAACAAAAAACAAAAAGAATTGATGAAACAAAGAGCTGGTACTTTGAAAAAATAAACAAGATTGAAAGACCCCTAGTGAATCTAACCAAAAGAAGGAGAGAAATGAAGCAAATCAATAAAATCTCCAATGAAAAGGGAGTGATCACCACCAACCCCATGGAAATCCAACAAATTATAAGATCATATTTTGAAAACCTATACTCCTTCAAACTTGATAATTTGGAAGAAATGGATAAATTTCTTGACACATACAACATCCCTAAATTGAATCAGGAGGATACTGAATTCCTAAACAGCCCAATCACAGGCACTGAAATCCATATTGCAATTAAAAGTCTACCAAAGAAGAAAAGTCCAGGACCTGATGGCTTCCCTGCTGATTTTTACCACACTTTTGAGGAGGAATTAAAACCTCTCCTTATTATTTCAAGAAATTGAAAAGGAGGGAACTCTCCCATCCATTTTTTATGAAGCAACCATAACTCTGATACCAAAACCTGACAAGGATACATCAAAAAAAGAAAACTACAGGCCAAATATTCCTGATGAAGTTGGATGCAAAAATCCTTAATAAAGTACTAGTAAACCGTATTCAAAAACTTATAAAGAAGATAATCCATCATGAAATAGTGGGCTTCATCCCAGGAATGCAGGGCTGGTTCAACATATGCAAAACAATTAACGTAATTAACCACTTAAACAGAATCAAGAACAAAAAAATTTAATCATCTCAATGGTTGCAGAAAAGGCCTTTGATAAAATCCAGCACCCTTTTATGTTCAAAACTCCTGAGAAGATAGGGTTCAAAGAATCATTTCTGAATTATTTAAAGGTTATATATGCTAAACCCTCAGCTAGTATAATACTAAACGGAGAAAAGCTGAAAGCATTTCCACTGAAATGGGGAACAAGACAAGGCTGTTCACTCTCACCACTTTTATTCAATATTGTTCTTGAGACCCTAGCTGGAGCAATTAGGCAAGAGAAAGAATTCAAAGGGATAAAAATAGGAAGAGAGGAAGTCAAACTCTCTCTTTTTGCTGACAACATGATCCTGTATCTGGAAGATCCAAAAAACTCCATAAGTAAACTGCTTGAACTTATAAACATATTTAGCAAAGTGGCAGGATACAACACCCATAAATCAATAGCTTTCCTATACTGATGAAAGAAATCAGGAAATCAGTCCCATTCACACTATCTTTGAAAAAAATAAAATACTTGGGAATTAACCTTACAAGGGAAATCAAATATCTCTACAACAAAAATTACTGGTCATTGAAGAATGAAATCCAAGATGACCTAAGAAGATGGAAAGATGTCCCATGCTCTTGGTTAGGCAGAATTAATATAATAAAAATGGCTATTCTACTGAAAGCTTTATATAGATTTAATGCTATCCCTATAAAGATACCTATGTCGTTCTTTACAGACATAGAAAAAGCAATTCTCAAATTAATTTAGAACAATAAGAAACCAAGAACTGCCAAAACATTACTAAACAAGAAAGACAAAAAGGCAGCTTTGCCATACCAGATCCAAAACTATACTATAGAGCTGTAGTAACAAGACAGCATGGTACTGGTATCAAGATAGGAAAGAAGACCAATGGAATAGAATAGAAGACCCTGAAACAAACCCTCAAACCCTCACATCTTTAAACATCTTATTTTTGACAGAGGGGGACAAAATATTACATGGAGGAAAGACAGTCTTTTCAACAAATGGTGCTGGACAAACCGGACAGACACTTGCAGAAAGTTGAAATTAGACCCATATCTTTCTCCTCGAATGAGAATCAAATCAAAATGGATCAAGGAGCTAGGAATTAAACCAGCTACCTTGCAACTGATGGAAGACAAATTAGGTCCAACACTTCAGCATTTGGGAGTAGGCAAAGACTTTCTCAACATGTCTCCTAAAGTGAAGGAAGTAAAGTCAAAAATCAGTGAATGGGGTGCCATAAAGCTAAAAAGCTTTTGTACTGCCAAGAAAATAATCAAAAGAGTCAAGAGGATTCCTATGGAAATGGAGAGAATCATGGGCTGTGATTCCTCTGACAGGGGCCTCATATCCAAATTCTACAAAATCCTCAAAATTTTCAACTACAAAAACACAAACAACCCAATTAATAAATGGGCCAAAGAGCTAAATAGAAACTTCTCAACAGAGGACATTGATCAGGCCAATGAATACATGAGAAAGTGCTCTAAATCTCTAGTAATCAGAGAAATGCAAATAAAAACTACACTAAGATATTACCTCATGCCAGTCAGAATGGCAAAAATGAAGAAAATAAACAATAATAGATGCTGGAGGGACTGTGGAGAGATAGGCACACTAGCACACTGTTGGTGGAGCTGCAGACTGGTACAGCCCCACTGGAAAGCAGTGTGGAGAATCCTCAAAAAACTAGGGATGAGCCCACCTTATGATCCTGCTATTCCTCTCCTGGGTATTTTTCCAGGGGATTTAGAATCAGTATATTACAGCAACACAGCAATATCTATGTTCATAGTAGCTCAATTTACAATAGCTAAATTATGGAAACAACCCAGATGTCCATCACTGTATGAATGGATTCGAAAGCTGTGGTACATTTATACCATGGAATTTTACACAGCAATTAGAAACAGTGATATTGTAGCCTTTGAAGGTAAATGGATGGCTATGGAAGAAATTATGCTAAGTGAAATCAGCATAACCAAGAGATCCAAGGGTCAAATGTCTTCACTCATCTGTGGAAGCTGGAACTAGACCCTGGCCATTGAGAAAGAAGGTCTACTATCATGTTTTAAATCCAGATAAGGTGTAATGTTATACAACCTAATACATTTTTAGAGATGTTTTGGGAAGGGGGGGAGGGATAAGGGTGGGTAATTGGGGGGGCACTCTTGGGGGTAAATCTAATCTTCAGAACCTATATATATATTAAAATATTTCATTAAAATTTTGTGTGATTGTTCAACAAATAAATTTCTGAATTAAAAAAATATGTTCTCACTTAAAAAAATAAATTAAAAAAATAAAATGCTGTTTGTGAAGTTAAGATGACTTAGGTCCATGTTAAATTGCCAAAAATTCATAAGACTTTGTATTTTTCCCAATTTTAAAAATTGATTTGCTTTTATTGGTGTGTTATAATTATATATAATAGTAAGGTTTGTTGTTACATGTTCATACATGCATATAACATAACTGAAGCCTCTGTATTGACTAACATCTTTCTGCCATCCAGAATCTGGAAAGGAGCAGGCCCTTGTTTTTCCACATCCCTAAAAAGCAGCTTCCTCTCAGGTATATTTCAGTTGTGAATGTCCAGGTCTGACTTCAAAGCTATGAGCATAGAGTCAATGTTTTCTTTTATAGCTTTTATTAGTCATTTTTCTGTCACTTTGACAAAATACCTGAGATAATCAACTTTTAAGAAGTAAAAGTTTGTTGGGCATGGTGGGGCACGCCTGTAATTCCAGTGACTCGGGAGGCTGTGGCAGGAGGTTCACAAGTTCAAAGCCATTCTCAACAACTTAGCCAAGCAGTAAGACCATGTCTCAAAATAAAAATAAAAATGGGGTGGGGATGTGCCTCAGTGTTAAATGCCCCTGGGCTCAATCCCAGGTGCCGAAAATAAAAGGGGGGGACTATTTTGGCTCATGGTTTCAGCCTGTGGCTGGCTAGCTCTGTTGACTTAGGTCCTGTGACGAGGTGGGAACATCATGGCAAGGAGCGTGTGGTAGAGCGAAACTGTTCAGCTCATTACAGCAGGGAAGTGGGGAGAGAAGGATATTAAGGGCCAGTATCCCAACACCCGATGACCCAACCTCCTTTTATTAGATGCCATCTCGTGAAGATGCCACTACTTTCCGGTAGAACCATAAGCTGGTGATCAAGCCTTTAACACATGGGACTTGGGGGAATGCTCAAAAGCCAAACTGTAGCACAGCCCATAGGTAGCAGCTCCTGACCCCTGAAGACAGCCAGATTCTGATTATCTTGACAGAGTCCCTGTTTATTTCACATTAGAACAACTGGCATACAAATGGAATCAAGCCCTTTTAAGTAGTCATTAATCACACTGATGAGAATAGCTGCAACACATGTTGCTTACATATCTGACACACAAATCAATTAGTTTTGTGTATCAATCAATTAGCCCAATTAGTTTATTTATAAGCTCTTTTCTTTGAAAAAAAAAAACAGAGTTAATGTCTGTCTTTTCTTTTGATTCCATAGTCTTTACTTTTAAGAAAAAAAAAACTCTAAAGAACCAGGTGAATGCATTTGTATCTGTATTATCACATCTTTTATCTGCTAACTTATTGATAGTCATTATCTGAATACA
>PVKS010038111.1:0-18160 GCA_004027875.1 Aplodontia rufa
TCTCTTTCTCTCTTCCTTCTTCCCTCTTTCTCCTCTTCTCCTTTCCTCTTTCATCTTTTCCTGACTTCTACCTCCCTCCAGCCCTCTGCCAAATCCTTTATGGTTCCTTGGGTCTGGACAGGTCAGTCTGGCTCACTCCTGCCTTTGGGGATGGCATCTCATTCCAGCTAGGGCTCCTCTGGGGCCCAGGGGTGTGCCCCACCCTGGGGTGTGTGCCCCTGAGGCGGGCTGCGGGCTGCCCTCAGAATGGTGCCAGTGCCCTTAGAGGATGGAGCTGACACTCCTCCTTGCCTCCAGGGGACCAAGTTCTTTGTCCCTGAGTATCCTATGGGAGGGAGACTTCCACATGGAGGGAGATCTTCCTGCACTCGGATCACTTGGGGTAAACCCACCACCCCCCGGGATCAGGACCACAGGATCACAGGAGTCCCCTCGGACTGCACTGCCCTGGCCTGTGGGTCCTTAGAGGCAGCTAGTGGGCGGAGCCAAACCTCAGCGCATGCCTGGCACAGAGAATCAGCTCCTCGGCTCAATTGAGGGATGGCAGCGGGAGGGGTGGCAGGACAGGAGCTGCGCCTGGGGCCACCGTTGGCCACTTGGTGGGCTCATCCCTCCCTCCCACAGCTGCTGGACCCCACAAGGACAATCAGCATCCAGGAGGAAGCAGTGCGAGGGGCAGGCCGCTGAGCTGGCTAGGAGACTTCCTTCCTGTTACTGATCACCTCCTGTGCAGGTGCACTCAAGGCAGCAGGGAGGAGGGGCTGAACAGGGTCTCCTCCTTCCCACCGCTGCCAGGGGCCTCTCTCCCCAGGGTCCTTGCTGGCCACATCTCTCTGACATGACATGCTTCTGGTCCTAGCTGTCCCATGCAAGGCCTCCTCCCACCTGGGATTCCTGTCTCTGCGGAGCTCTGGATGCTTCCCTCCTATTGGCTGAGCCCTGGAGGTCCTGCCCAGCTCCCAGTGGCTCATTCTGGGCTGGCCTGGTCCACACATGGCTGGGGCACATACTGGGCTCAAGTCAGCTTCTCTGCAGCCTCTACGGAGCAGCAGGTGGGTGAGCAGGCAGCAGCTGCCAAGTGGAGAAGGAGCACCTGGGCCGCCTGGGGCCGCCTGCGTTCCCCCACCTGGCAGGCTATGGAAGGTGGCTCGCAGGGCTCCTTGTTCTCCTGGGATGGATGCTGAGCTATTACGGGAATGAGGCAGGGAGCCAGAGCCCCACGGCCAAGCTCTTCCCCCTCTTGTTAATAAACGCTCCCTTCTGATCTGAGAGCAACAGTGACTCTCGAGGCAGGAGAAGATGGGGTTTGAAGGACAGGACTGTGTTTTTGGATCTCGTCCCTCGTGCTTGCTAATTTTAATACCCCCAGCTCAGAGGCCCGCTCTCTCCCAGGGAGGAGGGTTAGGAAAAGAGCAGGGGTGGCCCTGTCCTTTCTGGATCAGTGCCTTCCTCGTTCCCGGTTCTAACAGGCCGGCTGCGAGCCAGCTGAACGCATCACGGTCTAATCAAATGTGGCAGCTGCCTGGCAGCCAGGCCCAGGGACAGCTTGCAGCTGAAACTGTGCTGATCTGACCACGACATCTTAATACTGCCAGTGGGCCTCAGGAGGAGCCTGCCTCAGGTGGCAGAGTCAGAGGACAGGCCCACCAGACAAGGGTCCCCAGGAGGATCTGACTCTGGAGCCCAGGACAGATCGTCTGGGGACTGGAGGCTTCAGTGCAAGGGAGCAAAGAACGGTGTCACCAGAGCCCAGGTCCCCCAATCATGACCCCGGGAGAGGAGGCCTTGTGACAGAGTCCCCCCTTGGAGCCATCAGCAGGGCCCCCAGATCAGCCCCAGCACAGATGTGCTTCCGGACACGGGGCTGCTGCTTCCGCGCCGCTCCGTCCTAAAAGGATTTCTTCAAGTTCCTGTTTGGTTTCGGAAGGTGCTAGTTGTTTCTCTCTGTGGGTTTCCTAATAGATTTTTGAAACAGTGGATTTCAATATTCAAACAGTAACAAAACACACGCACATTTAGCTTTTAATCTTCACTGATGGGTGACACAATGTTAACAACTCGGAAGCTCACAGTCTCTCAGAGTCCGCTCCCCCAGATCTGAGAAGAGTCTGCTGGGGACTTGGGTGTGGGCCAGGGGTGGCCCCTCCCAGCCGCCCTGCCCCCTTGGGTCCTGGGACTGGCAGAGGTCACCAAGCTCCTGCCCCATGCTTGGCACTGGCCCATCTGTGTGCTCAGCATTGGGTGAGTGATGGGTGGCATGGGGCAGTGAGCCAAGGGATTGTGGGTGATGTGTGCATTCCAACGTTGGGGCCTGCTGGAACGAGGTGAGCCAGGGGGACACTGGAGTAAGAGCCAAGGGGTGAGGTGGCAGGCCCCAAGGCTGCCCCCACCTGGAGGCACCAACCAGAGGGCAGAGGGCTGGCAAGAGGACACTCTGGGATCTATCCAGTGACCTGGGGCCCCTAGAACTGGGTGTGCCTGGTGGGGCCCCATGGGCTGGCACAGGCTGGGCACCACAGGAAGCTCCAACTGGTGGGCTCCCGGCCCCCAGTCCATGCACAGTGGCATCTGGGAGGTTTCCCCACTTCAGTCAGAATGAGGTGGGCGCGCCCTCCATAGTGGGGAGTAGGCGGCCGTGGCTGGGCCCCAATGTGTGAAGATGGTTGCTGCTGGGGGAGGAGGCGGCTGGGCCTCCTTCAGCCCAGTGACGGCCTCTGGGATTGGCTTTCTCCTGCCGCCAGGTGCAGGTGCAGCCTCTGTCCCGCCATAGCGCCACGGGTCTGTGTGTCTGTCACGGCGGTGTCCTCCGCAGTGAGTGCGGACGCAGCAGCTGTGAGCAGGGCTCCTAACGAGGCTCTCCATCTTGTTTATTGTGTTCCTTCCTAAGGATTTTTTTTTTGAAACAGGCAACAGGATGAACTTGAAAGATTGGGCTGTGCTTGAAGTGAAACCATCCTGATAATTATGGTCGTGCCTGAGCGGATCACTCGGGACAGTGGGGCTGTGCTGAGCCAACCCTGGCTGTGGATGGAGCTTTGCTGATGATGTCTCGTTGCTCACAGTCAAGTAGACAGGTCACCGAGAACAGCCCCAAGGTCCTGTGATGTGGGGCTGACTCCTCCAGGTGGGCCCCAGCGTCCCTTCGGTGGCGCGGGCAGTGAGAGGACACCGGCACACATGTTAGCTGGGCCTCACTGATGGGTAAGGTAACGTGCAGGGTACCTGAGCCAGCAAGAGGCCCCTCAGGACTGCCTGGGGGAGTGCATGGGCAAAGGCCATGGGACCACAGTGGACCCCAAGTTCCCTGGTTCCTGGTCCCCCCGAGGCGTGTCAAGGGTGACATCCCTCGTCAGGAACTCAAAAGCATGGTGTGGTGCGTGGTGCTCTGAGGCTGAGTTGTCCCCCTACCAGGATTCTGTTCAACCCGCATGCCTGGGCTGAGGCCAGAGGCCGGCTCTGGCCTGCAGCAAGTCTGACGGGCCATCCATCTGGTTTTGTATGGCTTCTTGGCTGGTTGGAGGCCGAGATGATGCATTTGCCCAGACTTTGGCCTGCCTGAGCTGCCCTCTCCCAGGAGCAACCTCCTGTCCATCCTAGAGTGTGGGGCCGGGCAGGCAGGCCCTGTGGCTGGACAGACGGGAGTGTCCATGGCCAGGGTCTGGGAGGGGACCTCAGTGAGGCTCACAGCATGGGGGGGTCCTGCTCAGTCCTGGTCAGCTGCAGGGCTGGGGTCTCAGTGTCCAGTGAGGCTGAGGCCAAGCTAAGTCCGAGTGCTGGCCAGGCCAAGCTGTCTGAGCTTCCCGTGGGCCAAGCTGTGGGCTTGTCAGCAGCACCCTGTCCTTGGGGCCACTGGTACAGGTGAACTGGGAGAGCTCCCAGCAGTCACAAAGGCCACCCCTATCCGTGGTCATCCTCAGCAGCTCACCCACATCCTGCCTCTGGTGATCCAGAGCCTTCTGCTTGGAGTCCAAGCCCGGACATCCCCAGGATGAACTCACCAAGCCCTGCCTGAGGTGCTGGTCCCAGGAGCTGCTAGATGTCCCCTCGGAGGGGTTGGTCCCCACAGGGTGTCCCTGAGGCCAAGGAGGAGACTGTGCTCCCTTGTCAAGGGGCCTAATTAAGCAGGATTACTGTCCCTGCTCCTGCTGAAACCCAGGTCTGAGTGCAGACGTGTGGCATGGCCAGCTGCCCCAGGGCTTTCCCTCACCTGGGCTGCTGAGGGCCTGCGTGCTGAGGCTCCTAATGCCTGCTGGCGCTGACTTGGTGAGTTTGTCCTACCTGTGGCTTGGAGACGACCTTAGCCCACTGCTTCCTGCCTGGATACCAGGTCTCACGAGCTCCCACTGCAGCCATAGTCCTGCAGGTGTCGTGGGGTGGGGGGGTGTCTCCAAGAAGTACCCAACTCCACGCCTGTGTGTGACTACGTTTGGAAACAGGGTCTTTGCAGCTGTCATTGAGTCAAGGGTCTTGGAATGTGATCATCCTGGAGTAGGGTGGCCCTCATCCAACGTCTGTCTGGGTTTAGTGGCCCTGAGGCACAGGGAGGAGGCCATATGAGACAGAGGCACAGATGGGGTGGTGCAGGAGCCAAAGAGACAGGAGGCCTCCCCACCAAACCCCTGGCGCAGCTGGGGCACCCTCCACCCACTCCTTCATTTTGGGCTTCTGGTCTCCAGATGAGGGTGAATTTCTGTGGCATAGTGACCAGTTTGTACTGTGTGATGCCATCCCGGGCACTGCTACTGCTGGTGGTGGCTTGCACAGATGCACGGCAGGAGTAGGTCTGAGGGTTCCTTCACCCCATTCTGCCCACTGCTGTTCCCACCGTCTTCCCCCCTCACCTGGGGGAAGAGTGGACCCCCAACAGTGTGCAGAGGTCCCAGCTGAGGCCAGGCCAGGGGACATGGGGTGGACATGGCCACCACGTCCTCTACACACATGGTCCTAGGCATGTGTGCCCACCTCGTCCCTCTTGGCGTTGCCCACACCCCGCTCAGAGCTTCGTTGCTGGGCGCTGTGTGCCTTCCGTTTCTCCCACTTCCTCAGGGGCTTCCAGCCTTGCTTTCTGTAGGAATGTGCTTCCAAGGAGGAGAGCACTGGGACCTTGGGCTATGACCCACCTGGGAAGTGGCCTCCTGACAGCAGTGGAGGCGGGAAGCCCTGAGTAGTCACTGTTTTAACACACCTGCTCGATTTCCAGTTCAAAAGCTGAAACCTGGAGAAGAATAAACGACCGGAGACCAGATGTTTTCCTGAGCTCTTTTCTTTCCTGTTTTTTAAGAAGTGAGCACTTCCTTGTGTGCTGTGTCCTCCTCCTCTCCGCATGGCCTCAGGACATCCGCTCCGCACTGCTGCACCCTGGGCTGGGGACATCCGTCCACACCGCATGCAGCAGAGGTCACAGCATCCGGGAGGGGCGGTTTAGCTGTGGACTGCCCGTGGTGTGCCCAGTGTGCTCCTTCATGTTCTCAGCAGTGTTCCTGACTCACCAGGTCTGGGTCATCCATCGTGACCGTGGGTCAAGCCTCGAGACCCAAGCGCCAGCCTGAACTCGCCGTCCCCGGATGCACGAGGAGTCCTCAGTTTCCCTCAGTGGAAGAAAGCCTGCAGCCAACGCCGTGCGCCGAGTCTCGCGGGGCGGTCGCACATCTCAGGTCGTGGATCCTGTTGAAGCGGAGGCTGGTGTGGTGGGGCTGGGAGTCCGCATGTACCAGGTGATGCTGAAGCTGCTGCTGCACCGGCCCCGCGGTATCCAGGAGCAGAGTTGCTGGACTGGAGGGAGAGTGTGCACCCCGCAGACCTCGCTTGTCCCCACAAAGGGTTGCTCAGCAGGCGCCCACGCCAGGGTCCTGGGGACGGCGAATCCCCTACTCCTGTCCCGCACACTGTAGAAGTTCCCTGAATTGGAGTCTCTTTGTGGTTTAGCTTTGGGTTTTCAGATCCACAGGTGGGAGGAGTTTTCCATTTCAGCCTGTAGGTCTCTTCCTCCCTTTGCCGGGTTGGTAACATTTTAGGATTGCTTTTCCTTTACTTATTTCTCTGTAGGAATACTACACATATCTGGCTACGAATCCTTTTAATATCATGTATATTACAAAATTCCTCCCCATCAGTGGCTTATTTTCTAAAGTTGATGGTGTGGCTGTCAAAAAAATGTCCTGATATCATTTTTTATGTCGTGAGTCTTTTTCTCTGATTTTCTTGTGTGTTGTTTAGAGAAATTCTTCCTTATTCCATGAACAAAAAGGCAGTTTTACAGCCTCTTCGGTTGCACTATAAGTTGGCTGTGTTCTTCGTCATGCTGTTTGGGAAGTGCCCTGTCCTCTGTGGCTGGTGTGTCCCATATGTCTCTTTGCTGTGCTGCTCCCCTGGACTCTCACTCCTACTATCTATCCAAAGTCTGCTATTTTCACTGATTCTCCCAGTAATGCTAATAATTTGAAGTGTCCATGTGGATAATGGTATTATTACAGACACCAATACTTCTTTAAAAAAAAATTGTACTGGACAAGGTGGCACATGCCTGTGATCCCAGTCACTTGGGAGGCTGAGGCAGGAGGTTTGTAAGTTTGAGGCCAGCCTCAAGCAACTAAGCAAGACCTCTCAAAATAAGGAGGGCTGGGCTTGTAGCTCAGTGGTAAAGGGCCCCTGGGTTTGATTTAATCTCCAGTACAGGGGCACGGGGGGTGGGAGAAAGAACAAGAAATTGAAATTCTAAAACTGGTAGCTATAGTAAGTGGTAGAAGTCACTGGATGACCTTGCTGCAGTTTGGAGGTGGTGAAGGAAAAGCTTTGTGAACAGGAGGACAGAAACTGCCGGATCGAAATGAACAGGAGCCCAGTGATCCGTGTGTGATAGGCGTTCTGAAAGAAAGGGGACAGCAGGGGAAATGTGTGCTAGCCAGTGACACACAACACCCAAGGCTTCCAGAATTTGAAAATGAAAATGTCACCTTACAGACACAGGAAGTTCAAGAAACCCCAAGCAAGACGAATAAGAACACCAACCCCAGCCCCACAGCGGGCCAGGTCCTAGACCTCAGAGAGGAAAAGCGACCTTCAGGAATTTGGAGGAAGCAACACGGGAGCCAGGAAGCAGCAGTGCGTGGCAGGGCTGCTCGGGAGCCAAGGTCGCCTGGAGTTGGAGCAGCGCTGGGCCAGCCACTGGGGCTCTTCCTCCAGGAAGCAGGGAAGTGGTTTCTTCACCAGAAAGGGAGATCACAGCGGGCGTGCTGAATGTGGGCACAGACATCCAGGGCACGGAGGATGCCCCACACCCTTTAATGGGAGAACTTCCTAGCAGGGGAAACGGAGAGCAAATGCTAACCCCCACACGCAGTGCCCAGTGCTCCCTCTGACTGCAGGAGGTGTCAGAAAAATCGCCAGGGACAAGGACGGCCCCGTTTCTGTGCCCAGTGTTTACTGCAGTTGATGAATAGGAAAAGCAAGGTAACCAAGAGCTTTTTAACTGGTGGTTCAGTTCAGGACCGCCCTACCTCTGAGCTATATGCCCAGCACCCCCCCACCATTTTTTTTTTTAAAGAGAGAAAGACAGAGTTCATTTGTTTCATTTTTTTTCTTTTCCCTTTATTTGTTTGTGTATGCGATGCTGGGGATTGAACCTGGGACCTTGTGGCTGTGAGCACTTTGGTGGTCAGTTGTGGGTCTGGGCAGAGGTGGGGCTCCAGATCCCTGTTCCCAGCCATTCTTGATTGCTCTGATGCTCCCTGAGCTTTCCTTGCTGGGTTGTCACATCGGGGGCACCTAGGCAGAAGAGGCATAGACAGGTCTGGCTGTGCAGGCTCCTCTGGGGCCAGGTGTCTCTCTGCTCCCCCTGGTATTTCCTGTGCCCAGCACAGCTGTCAGCACACCCAGGGGAGGGTGCCCTCTCCCCGCCCCTCACTCTCAGGTCTCCTGCTACTCCATTTCCCCTTCATGTTCCAGCTGCTCCCACCCAGTCCTGAACCTCACGCACCTTCAGCCAGCGCAGCGGTGCCCACCCGTCTCCCACAGTTAAAGCCGCAGGGCTGACCCTTGTCTTTCCCCCAGCTCGTTTCCACCTGGGGACACTCCTGCGACCTCAGAATCAGGGTGCTTTCCAGGGCCTTCACGTGGTCTCCCGCTGGTTTCACTGGTTTCCCATCTGCGTGCAGGGTCTCTGATGTTGCCTTGTGAGGTCTCAGCACGCTACCTGGGGCTGTGGTCTGGGTGGAGCAGGTCCTTCCCCATCAGCTTTCCAAAGCATTCTTGATGACATCGGCACGCGTCTCTGCAGATGTGGGCTGGTTCTCGTGGGCCTGCAAACTCTTCCCAGATCTCTGCCTGTGTAGCCCATGATTTTCCTGCTGTGTCTGTGGACGCCGTCGACTCTGAGGACTGGGCTCCTTCGGGGAGGTGGCTAATGTGGGAAAAGACGCTGTGGGCTTTGTTCAATTTACCGTTGGGCTGAGCACTGGGCACGCTCCCATCCCATTAGCTAAGACAACCCTGGAGACCCTCGTTCCGGGGTCACTTTCACCCTGAGTGGCATCCTCTTGGCACCTCGAGCCCCTGTGCTTTTAGCTGGGTAAAGATCAAACAACCAGACGTCTGCTCGGACAGCTCGTTCATCATGCGGAGATGAGCGTGCCAAGCGCTGGTCTTGGCGGGCAGCGTGGGCCGCACAACGGAAGGTTAATGGATGCGGTGAGCTGGGCTCGTCTCCACAGCCTGGAACGGTGCCTCGGAGCAGACATTTCCATTTCCATCCTGCTTAGAGGGTGGAGATTTGTGGTTTTCACTTATAATTACTCCATTTAGGATGTTCGCCTGGGAAGACTGGTCTCGCGGGGTCAAGGCTGCCCTTTGCAAGGAATCTCGGATCATCTGCGAGAGCACTGGATGGCGAGTGGGCAGACTGCAGATCTCCTTCCAAAAGATCCCCATCAGTCACGAGCAGTCCAATTAGCCCCCCTTGCAGGGGGAGCGAGGAGGGAGACCCGTGCCGCCCCAGCTGTGCCTGGAGTGGCGTTGGCTCTGTGACTCTGCTCAGTGAGACATGCCTGTGCCTGCTGATATGCCCTCTGACCTGGAGGCTAGAGGTCCAGGTTGGGTCAGCAGGGTCATGGGTGGGCAGTTGGACAGGGGAGCAGAGGCAGGGAGGCTCTGGGTCCTGGCCAGGGTCTCTCAGCTCGGTTCTTGGCTGCCTCAGCTGCCAGGAGACTCTTCCATTTCAAGAACTGTCCAGGAGCGTGGATGCAGACCCCTCAGGGCAGGGTGGCCACCTAGGCAAGGAACAGGGCACTCCTCAGAAAAGACAGTGGTCAGACTGGGAGTCTGGAATTTCGAGGAAATGCTGTGCGGCAGCCCCACTCCCAGGCATATTGGGTCTGAACGGTGGGGATCCAGCCCTTTCCTGACTGGGGGTCAGTGAGACGGAGGCCAGGGTCTTCTCAGGCTTGCAGAGCACCAGGGTGGACACTGCCCCCAGGTGGCTCCTTCCCTTTAGACCCTGACTTCCTGACCTGTACTGTGGTGTCATCCTCCTAGGAATCAGAGTCCGTTTCTGGTGTGGAGGCCCATCATCTGCCATTGACACAGTGGCCAGGAGGGGCTGACCCTGACACTCTGTCCAGGCATGTGGCTCCCTCCTGGTGGCTGTTTTCACGTGGCTGACCAGTCCCCTGGGGGCTGAGCCAGTGCCTGTGGGTGACACCGTGAGTGGCAGAGACCCAGGGAGGGTGGGGAGGGTCTGTGCCACTCCAGAGGCCACGGCTATGCTGCCCGTGGAGCCTCTTGCTGCTGGGATTGCACTAAAACCCTTCCCGTTTCTCTGGCTCTTCTTTTTAAAGGAAGCCTAGGTTAATTAGGCGTTTGGTTGGATATTGAATAAATGTCAGACAGGTGTGAGCAGCATGTGGAAGACAGACAGCTCCTGCAGAGGAAATGACTTTACCCCTCACTATCACGTTTGGTCTTTAAAAATACTCCGGAAGAGGATGTCAAGCTGGGGAGTGTCCCTGGGCTGTCTTGGGAAATCTAGCCAGCTGCACCCCACCGTGGGGCCAGCTTCTCCCAGGGCAAGGATCATGGTCACCCAGAGCGATGGGTCCTCGGTGGTGCCAGGCATAGATGTCCCTCAGACATGGAACTCTGAGGAGCAGGGCCCAGGTTCCCGGAGCTTGTTCCCAAAGCAGTTGGCTGTTGAGCGGGGTCTTCAGTGCAGCCCCTGATCGTGCAGCAGAGGTGGTGGGTCCCCGGGTAAGGTGCAGGCGAGGCCAGAGCCACGGGGAACCCAGGGCCTGCAGCACCAGGCACAGCTCTGGGCGGGAGCTTTTGTTCCCCAGGGCAGTCCCCAGCTTTCCCTCTCTCCTGGAGCAGCTGTCCATGGACCCCCAGGGCATGTGCTTCTTCATGAGCAGAATCAATGAGCAGATGCCGGGATGAACAGATGGGGACTCTCGAGTTAGGGGCGGAGTGGACTGCTCTGTAAGTGGTATGGGTCCTTTGGACCTGGGGTTAGGAAGTCACAATGAAGTCATGATTCTCAGCCCTCACCCATCTGAAAAAAGTGCGCATGAAAGAGCCGTCCACCTTGGAACCTAGGAAGAGAGGAGGGTGGCAGGCGGCTGGCTCCGCCAGGGCTGCCCCTGCGGGCACCTAGAGGGAAAGCGGGCATACTCGAACTCCCTGGGCACCATAGAAGCCAGCACGCAGGGGAAACGCTATTTTCAGTTTTTCAGGGGTGCATGAATCCTGCTCTGAGATTTCCTCTGGAGGTGACCTGGTTCCTGGGCTGTGGAGGAACACAGGAGCTCACTTGTTACTGTTCAACGTGTATCTGCTTTCGGTATTATTTAGATGCAATATTAAGATGTTGATCACGTGGGTTCCTGGAATGCTTTCTAGTGAAACGCTCTTAGCGCCCCCAGCAAGTGCAGCCTCGCTCCCTGGTCCTCCTGGCTCCACCTCTCTCAGTTCCTGATGTTGGCCCTTCTCAGCCAGGCCACGGCCATCGGGTAATTAACTGTGGTGGGCCAAAGCAGGTGTGTGAGGCTGGTCTGCTGGAGAGGATGGGGACAGACACCAGCGGCCAGCAGATGCCTCCTTGCTGCTGAGCCCCGGGAATTGGCCCTACTCGTACCTTGACCTCGTGGACCTCATGTTCTCGGGGACTCCAGTTTGTGACCTCTCACTGGTGCAGATGTCACCCATGCCGGGCACTGCCCTGCTCACCCAGCCCTTTGCCCACAGCAGAGCTCAGGAAGGTGGCAGGTTGGGGCCAGCCGAGAAGTTGGCTCAGGTCACATGCAGGCCCATTTTCCGTGGATCAGCTCTGCACACATTTCTGCAGGGTCTCTGACAGCAGGGGGACATCGCGGCTGCCTGGGACCTCACAGGTATTGAAGGTGGCCGGAGCTTTCCTGCTGCCGGGGGCTCCTGCAGGCAGGCCTATCCCTTCATGCCAGGGCTGCATGCATCCAGGGCTGTCCTCCATGGGGTCCTCACACCCTTGCCTTGGAGACTGATGGTCACCGGACGGAAACGAGGTTGATTGGGAGCATGCTTCAGCTTTCAGAGTCATCATAAAACAGGAGTGCCAGGAAAGTGGGTAGGAGCCACGGTGGCCTGCCAGTGCCTTGCCTCCAGAGTGGTCTCCAGAGATGACCTATCTCTATAGGGCCCTGCAGATGTTTGCTCCCCGCTCCTGCACCCTCAATTCCAGGCCACCTGATCCAGCTCTGCTGCCTTACATCTGCTCGAGTCCTGCTGTGGCCCTCAGTGGGTGAGTCCATGCCCGCTGGCCGCTGAGTTTGCAGGGGGCTATAAGAGGGACTTGGGTCTGCATAGGGTCTCTCCTGGCCAACTCCTGAGATCTTCAGCTCAGCAGGGAGTGCTCGGCCTCTGGTGAGTCTTTCACATGGTACACTGTTGGGAGGCTGGGCGGCACAGAGGAGAGGGTAGCAGGTCCCCTTGATTCTCCATGGCAGCCTACTGGCTCAGGAGCAGGGGCCCAGCCAGCCTGGGGGCTCAGGAGCTTGTGACTGCCACAGTGTGGGCATTGGTAGCCGCCCGAGCTCCTGACTTGTGCTCCCTGGGAAGCCAGCAGCACATCATCAACAGAGGGGACCTGCTGGTCTCTGCCAGGGCAGAGCACAGTGCAATGCTTCTTCTCTCCACTGATGATCCCTGGCTGACCTGTTCTGGCTCAGAAGTGGGCAGAGTGGGAAGACCCTTCTGGGATTTGCCCCAAGCCAGGAAGGTGGTGAGCCCGGATCAGAGGCGGTGGAGGACCAGGAGGGGGTCATGTGCTTGCCTGCCCCTTCTGAAAAAAAATCCCCTGACCTCTTTCTTGGGCAAGTCATTTCTAAAACCACAAACGTGTTTCATGCTTGAGTGACGGGGTGAAGATTCCAGAGTGAAAGTGCATGTGGACCTGGATGTTTACGGCATGGATCAGGGTTTCCTGTGAGCCTCCTGGGAGGTTCTGTTGTGCACCCATCCCTTACTCTGTGCAGCTGGCCCCAGGGGATACAGGTCCTGCTACTTCAACACCTCCAATTATCACAGTGCCTTGGCTGCTGACCCTGCCCACGCCATCTTTGGAGGGCCCCACCCCTGCCCATCCCTCACCTGTGGAGGGGCCTTGGCCCTGCTCATCCCTCACCTGTGGAGGGCCCCACCCCTGCCCATCCCTCACCTGTGGAGGGCCCCACCCCTGCCCATACCTCACCTGTGGAGGGCCCCACCCCTGCCCATACCTCACCTGAGGAGGGCCCAGCCCTGCCCATCCCTCTTCTCTGTCTGCCATTCCCTGCTCAGGTGCTGGTGTCTGTCTTGCTCGCAGGAGCAAGTGGCCTGGGTCAGTCCTGATTTGCGTTTGGACAGAGTCTGAGCCATCTGTTTGTGCTTGTGTGAATCCAGGCTTCTGCTGCTGCCTGGCGGGCACAGCCAGGGCCCCTTCTGGGCTGAATGGCTGTGGAAGGATGTGGGGCTCATCGCAGCTCTGCCACGGGATGTGATGCCCTTCCCACAGAGATGCCACCTGGAGAGGACTAATTGTCCTCAGGGTGCTGGCATGCAGGTGGCCCTGGGGTCCTGGGGTGGGGTGCGAGTCCCTTCTGGGTGCCTGAGTTCGCTGGGTGCCCCACCTGGGACGGCAGCCCAGGGCATGGCTTGCACATGGCGTGGGGATGATGACTTCTGCAGTTGTGTGCTGTGGGGATGGGTGAGGACACATGCACTCAGGTGCTCGGGCAGCTTTGATGTGCTCCACCTGACATTGCCCGACCCTCCTGTCCCCCTGTCCCTGGGGCAGGGTGGCACCTTCATGTTCTCTCCACCAGTGGCTGAAACATGCTGGGCAGATTCTCCCATGGGTGCTGCTGTTTCAGTGACATGTCACATGTTTGTCACACATTAGAGTGAGAACATGGTTGGGGATTGTTCACCCACGCTCCTCCCCTGCAGACCACGGGGAGGCCACGCCAGGCTCCTTGTCTCCGGGTCCCTCCCAGGGCCCTCCTGTCCACACCTCACTGGTGTTTACTTCCCACTCCTTTATCACACTGCCAGGGCGTGATTCACGTGCTGCAGAGCGGGACCACCTGTCGCCCTGGGTGGTGGCCATGGGGCATCCATGGCAGGCAGTGCCACAACCAAGGTCTTGCCGAGCAGCCTCCCTGATTCCCTGACACGCTTTTAAGGCACTCTCGCTATTATCAGAGTTTTCTTTTGGGGGAAGCTTCCAGCCATCAGGTGCAGGCTTTGCCCTGAGCGGGAAAGTCCTGGGCTTCTGGGTCCCCAGAGACCGTTTGGCAGGTAACAGCAGTACCTGTCGCCAGCTGTCCTCAGGAGGCTGCTCTGTGCGAACCACATGATCTCTGGGTTACAAACAGCACATCATGTACTGTCTGAGAATCCTTCATCCACCCATCTACCTATTCACACATTCATCCACCACCCACATACAACACATTCACCCACCTGCCCACTCACCCATCATCTGCCCATCTACACACCCATAATCCATCCATTCACCTACCTACACATCCATCATCGACACATCCCTGTCTTCCCACCCACACATCAATCTTCCATTCATCACCCACCCATTTACACATCCATCTACCCCACCCATCCACTCATCCATCCATTCATCTACCTACCTACCATTCAACCATCCACTCTTCCATCTCTACATCCATCATCCACCCATCCATCCATCCACCCATCTAACTACTTAGCACCTACCCACTCATCCAACCATCCACTCAAGCATCTTTCTATCATCCACCCATCTATCCATGCATCCATCCATCCATCTTTCCATCTGTCATCCATCCACCCATCCATCCATCCCTTCATCCCTTCACTTGTCCATCCACTTACCCACTTATCCACCCATCCATCCTCCCATCCATCTATCTGCTCCCCACCCATCTGACCATCAGCAGTTACTTGCTGAGCTCCTCTGCTGTAGGAGCCAGGCTCTGCTCTGGAGCTGGGATGTGAAAGTTACACGACAGACCTGGCTTCTGTCCTCCCTTTAGTTTCTACTGAGGTGTGCAGTCCGTGGCGATTGGGCAGAGATGTACAACAGCTTCAGTTGTTAGTTCCCTATTTTAGATGATCACCCCAGGCAAAGTGTGCCAGGCTGTCCTCCTGGGCCACACGCTGAAACCTGGGTGCTCGTGTTGGTGGCTGGTGACATTCCTGGCCCCTCTTGCTCTCAATCACATCTGCTGCTCAGGTCCCTGCTCTGTGCACTGCTATAGTGGGGTGAATCCTCCAGCAAACATTTGGGGCAGCTGATGGCCACCCTCTGTGCCCAGCCCTGTGACTCTGCTGTCCTAGGACAGAAGAGTGGGCCCCACCTGCTGACTCCAATGACTGTGGGGTGGGGGTCCAGGCATCCACCTCTCCGGTGCGTGGGGAGCCTTACCTGGGTCCTCCAGGCAGGCAGGGTGGAGCAGGGGGCGGAGGCTCTGGTCTGACTGCTGGCTGCCACCCCCTGGGTTTTGCCCCAGGTGAAGCAGGGCAGAATCCACAGGCTCCGCGGCACCTGGGGGCCTCTCATCTGCCTCTGCTGACTCTGCCAATGGCTGCTTTGCCTATTTCCATCCGGGGACTTTCCATGCCAGCGCTGGGCCAGGAATCGTGGGGATTCTGGGGGAGGTTGCTGGCAGGCCCAGGTGGACACACATGGAGAGACAAGTGCTGGTCGCAGCTGGGGGCCATGTGGGCTCTTAGGCCTCCTGCCCAGGACACTCTCCTGCTGCTGCTGACCCTACTCCTGTTCCTGGGGTAGCTTGGCCCAGCTGGGCACCGGGCCTGCCTCGTGAAGTGAGGGCTGCCTCTTGCTCTCACACAGCAAGCCAGGGTCAGTGCCAGTGTCCCACTGAGGCTCTGCCGGAGGACCAAGGCAGGCTCTGCAGGGCCATGGCACAAGCGGCTGTCCAAGGTCGGCACAGGCCTGGCAGTGCAGGGAAAGCTCTGGGATAGGCTCACGCTCCCCCGCACCCCGGCTTCGTGTGCTCCTGACACCCTAGTGCACCTCATTGCCTTGTGAGTTCACTGTAAGGAGACTTCAGTGGGGACCACAGGTGTGGGTTGTCCTTTGTAGGGCAGATGAGGGGCAGTGGCCGTGGCTTTGCTTTGGGATCTTCCGTCTGGGAGGACGTGTGTCAGCCAGCGTGGGCTGCATAGCAGGCACGGCAGACAGGTGTCACCTGGGCAGCTTGAACGATGGCTTTCTTGCCTCACAGTGGAGGCTGAGGCTAAGGTCGAGGTGTGGCAGTCTGGCTCCTTCTGTCCTCACATGTCAACTTCTGTGTGTGTCTGTGTCCCCATCTCCTTTTATTAGAAGGTCACCAGCCCTAGGGGCCCCATTGTACCTTGAGTCTCTGTAGAAACTTTATCTCCAGGTAAGCTGCAGTGGGCTGTGGCTTCAACATGTGGAGCTCGGGGACACAGATGAGCCCCGCTGGTGTCTCCAGAGTTGGGCAGCTCCCAG
The DNA here is from genome assembly GCA_004027875.1 of Aplodontia rufa. Lineage (NCBI taxonomy): Eukaryota > Metazoa > Chordata > Mammalia > Rodentia > Aplodontiidae > Aplodontia > Aplodontia rufa. The sequence continues at coordinate 15,995 of PVKS010038111.1, forward strand.
CTGCACAAGGTCAGTCGTAGCCGCCTTCCCCGCTCCGGGTTCCATGCCGCTGAGGAGTCAACTGGACCAGAGGCCCTCAGGGGCCCCACACACCCCCGGGCTCCCGATCTTGCTGTGGGCCCTCTCCTGTGAGAAGCCTGTGGCCAGGAAGAAACCGCTCCTCTTTAACATGGCAAGAGCTGTGAGGAATTGGAGTGTCCACAGGAGGAGGTGTCTCCAGAGGGGTCATCACAGAGGGCCTTGGGTGGTCACTGTGCTGTCACCATGGGTTCCTGTGTCCATCCCAAGACAGTGGTGACCCTGCGTCCCAGGGCCATGATAAGCCCTGGGCTGCCTGCTCCCAAGGCCCTCGCCCTGCGGGGTGCTTGCTTCCCAGGGGGCTGCCTGGGCTGCCTTTGGTGACACACATGGCCTGGCCCCTCTCAGGGACTGCTGGGGGAAGGTGCTCCTGCAGACCTGTGAAGGGAAGGGTCCCCGGAGGGCCTGGAGCTCTCCCTGCCCCACAGCCTTCTCTCCTGTCTGGATGTCCAGAGTGACGGCTACTGTGTGTCCCCCAGGGGAGGGCTGGCCCTTGGTGGCCCCTCTGAGAAGGCCCCACATGCTATGAGGGCCGGTCACTGGCCTTGCCTTCCCTGACTGCCTAGCTGGGCTGGGCCCTCCTGTGGCCTTCACAGACCACAGTGGAGAACCGTTGCTGGGGACACGGCTGCTGGTGGCATTGGTGCCTGCAGAGTTGGCCATACCCTAGATGTGGCACCTGGGAAGTGGGTCAAAGAGGCTGAGGTCAGTCAAGGTCAAGGTCAGAGTTGGTCTTGCAGAAACTGAGGCTGTGAGGGTGTGGCAGGATCTGGGGGCTGCTGACCGTGCCTGGCCATTCCAGAAAAGTGTCAAGGGGAGGTGACAGACTGGGAACGAGGGGAGTCAGGAAGGGCATTCCAGGAGAATAGCCACACAAGCTGCCAGGGGGACAGGACGGGTGCAGACTCCGGGGGTGGGGGGCTGGGTGTGACATGGGACAGAGGTGTGAGGGTGGGGCAGGTCCTATCCCTAGGCTGTGCTCCCTGGGCTCAACACCTCAGCTCTGCTCCGCCTGTGGGTCCCCAGGCAGCTGCAGAGAGGGCTGGACACAGCCTCATCCACCCATCAGTGCCTAGTGGCAGAGGCTTAGCTTGATTTAATAAGCTCTTCTCTCTGTCTTTAAACCCTATCAGAGGAATTGATCGCCCCTTCTGAAATCTATGGAAGGAGCTGGTGAATCGTGATGCGCCCTGCCCGGTCAAACGCCCCGGCTGGTGGCGGCTGCACCGTCGCTCAGGCGAGACAGGACTGCAGATGAGGACAGAACTTACTCTGCCCGTTGCCCAGGCTCATTCTTCTGCAGGACCCAAAGACACTTAATCCACCTTTTCATCGAGCATCTCAAATTAATGGATGGGATTACTGAGAGATTGAACTGGAGGGTCTCCACTTGAGAGCGAAATTGCAGGGACATCGCATGGCCCCATCCGCCCGAAGAGCAGCGCTCCTGAGAATTGCGATTTGGCTCTGTTGAACTACGTGCTTCAGAGTGGCATTCTTATTCTAATTAACTTTCGGTATTTCTGAACTTTCAATTATACATAGAGCTGCGGAAGTCCTTCAGCCAGCGCTTCCGCTCCACTGAACAGAGGAAGCCTATGCGGGGCAGGGCCTTGGATTCCCTCTTCCCAGCAGCCACCTTCCCCAATCTGTCCTCAGGATCACAGCCCAAATAGACCTGGAGACATGTGCCTGGTACTTTGGAAATGCTGAGAAATTATGTTATTTATTTTAAAAAGAGAGAAACAATTTTTATTTAGTTTTTCATGTGGCTTTCGTTGCTCTGAGACTTCATTGTGTACCTGGTGCTGGGGTTTGAACTTGTGTACTCATGCATGCCGGGCAAGTGCTGTAATTGCTGAGCCACTGCTCCAGTCCTGAAGTTATGGTTCTTTTATTAGTTCATTATAGTTTTACATAATGTTGGGATTAGTTGTCAAATGTTCCTAAATGCACACAATTCAGCAATACGATTTGTTCAATACCCCCCCCCCCCACATCCCTCTACCTCCCTCCTCCCATCCCCTGCTCCCTTGCCTTTCTTCTAGGTCCTATATTGTTCCTAAAAAACCCAAATACAGTGACATA
>PVKS010038112.1:0-18154 GCA_004027875.1 Aplodontia rufa
AAAGGGCCGTCCACAAGGAAGAGCTGTAGCTTTAGATGGAGACAGGAAGACCTCACTGAGGATAGCAGGTGGTCAACTCTGAAGGTCCAGGAAAGCCTTCCACACAAAGGGACAGGGCAAAGGAAGTGTTAATGGTGGTGGGCTCAGGGTAGAAGTGGTGGCAGAGCAGGGAAAGGGTGTGAGTGGCCTGGTCCCTGGATAAATACCTAGACATAAGTCATGTGAACCCAAGACGCACCCTAGTTGGGGCGGATCTCACCTGCATCAGGTATCACAGGGAACAGTGGGTCCCTATGCCTGGATTGGTTTCAAGGGCTCCCCCTTAGCAGTTCCTGGTCCTGGGATGTGGCAGAAGCAGTCAGAGATCCCCGCCCATCCAGCCTCAGTCCAGGCACAGGGGTGACCTCGAGAATGACAGGCGGTTAAAGGTGTGTGGGTGCTGCCAGGTCTGCTGGAACTGCGAGCAGGAAGAACAAGAGCATTGGGGAGACCAAGGCAGGGAAATTTCCTGGGCCCACCAGTCAGGCGGTGATTTTCTTACCTGAAGCTGATTTTCTTATCTGAAGGGCGGCCACCACAGACAGTAAGGCTTGCATGAAAAGGGCGCTAATCCCTGGAGAGGAGAACATGTCACAGCCTCTGAGTCTCCCTCCCTCTCTCGTTCAACTTGAAATGGAATCCCTAACCATCATTGGCCTTCAGGCCCACCTAGAACCATGGAAGGCTTCAAGCCTAGCTCAGGCCTCACCTCTTTTGAGCAGGTGTGTCATCTCGCTTTTGCCAACCTTTGGTCCCGACTCCAGTGGCAGGTGCCTTAACTGTCCTGTTCCTGGTCCAGAAATCTCTATTCTATTCCAGGACTGGCTTCCAGTCGAGGTGATGTGGGGTTTTTGAGATGAGGCCGGACTCTCTGCTCCCGCTGGCAAATGGAGTCTGGGCCGACTACAGATTTCAGCAGCCAAAATAGCCCGCTTCTAGTGTTTGCAGCCATTCCCAGCTAAAACTGGGAATTTGGGCTGACTGCAGGTGTCTGCAGCCTAAATAGTGTTAGCAGCTCTCCAGCTAAAAGCTGGGTGTTGCAGCTCTTGGTGTGGTGGAAATTCACCCCGGGAATTTGGCGCCAATCTTCTGGGTTCTTGTCTCACGAATTTGAAGAATAAAATCCATGGACAACCACAGAAGGGGGAGTCAAAGGAGTCGGATTTATTTAAGGAAGGAGAGCAGAGACTCCGCAAGGCAGAGGGGCACCTGGAAGCAAGACAGCATCTAATGGAGGTTAGGCCAGGGGTTATATAGACTTGGGGTTTGAGCATAATTAACATTCCACCAGACCCCATCTGCCCGTTCTTGCCACCAGTGGGGTTGATGGTGAACCCCACCTACAAGGTGCCCAGATGCCCAAGGTTCAGGCAGCGGAGCAGGTAGGTAGAGGCCTAGGCCTTGTTCTGCCTCCCTGGAAGCCCATACGGATTTTGTGATCAATTTGACCTCCCCCAATGCTTACGAGAAGGGTCTGGCAAGGTGTTGTCAAATGCAAACACCCCCTTCTGCTAAGCAAGCTGTTAGATTCTTCCTTTTGACGCCTGAGGTGCAACCCCAAGGCTGGACCCAACCAGAAATTCAAACCCCCCCTAGGTTTGGGGGAAGGTCGAGGATGACCAATTGAAGGGTGAACTTCCTATAAAAAGGCTAAACCTAGCTGCCTATTTGGCTCCGTCCCCTTCTCCCACTCTGGGGGAAGTCTGCTCTTTTCCCTATGCTCTACTTCCTATAAAACAAACTGTCTACTACCCTTGCCTCGGTGTCCCTCAGTTTCAATCTTCAACTCAGAGAGGACACGGAACCTGACATCCACAAAGCCGGCTATGACCCTGGAAAGGCTGAGTGGCTAGGACCGCAAAATGCTTCTTTCAAAAAACTCCTGGGAACCACAGCGAGGCATAGTGGAGCCTCCAGGGCGAGATTTTGCCAAAACCCCGCCCAGAACCCAGTGGGCTGCGCACACTCTCAACCAATGAACGAGCTCGGGCAGACTCTGATTGGCTGACGGGTGGTGCGGGCTGGCAACAGTTGGAAAACCTCCGCTGGCCCAAGGACACAAATGCTGAGGTTGTCACCTTACTGGGGGCGAAAGTGGATGCCCCAGCCCCAGCCTAGGTGGCTGCACTAAGGATTGGGTGCAGGCGGTCTCAGATTCCCCGCCTTTCTTTTAAGGAAATGTGGTGAGGTGTGGTCAGGGGCTGCTGTGCGGGAAAGGGGTCAGTTCGGTGATGTCAGCACGGAGTCTGCTGCTCTGGTTCATCTCAGGATCCTCAGGCACACTTGATCTTCCTTGTCTGATGGATCCGTAGTGATGCAAACTCCCTTGAAGTTTGCGATTATCGAAATATCATTTGGGAGGTCCTTGCCGGCTCTGGGGACTCTTCCGGGATGCCTTGGCCGAAGAGAAGTAGAGAGCTGCTGACCTTTGGAGCGGAATGTCCTGAAAGGGGACGAGGAAAGTTTCAAGGCTGACGGAGGGTGCCTTGGGGGCGAGGCAGGAAGCCCGGCCCTGCACCCCTGGAGATTTGTATTAATGCTCTGTTCCTTTCTAATCTATTCTCTAGATACATGAGAACACCACACCCTTGCCTGTTCCTCCTAATGCAAGAAGGAGCTCATCAGCCTGGGACTTCATTTCGTCTTGGGTGGGCCAGGGGAGCAGATGGTCAGCTCCAGGCGGGATCCTTGTGTTGTCCTCAGCACTTGCTGACCTCCTACCAGAAGCCTGGGCCGGTACAGGGGCTGGGAGGCTCTGGGCCGAGACCTTAAGTGTGCTGGCCACTTGCTGGCCTAGGACCAGAAACCTGGGCTCGCTCAGAGGCTGGGCGGCTCTAGGCAGGGGAGACACACACACACACACACACACACACACACACACACACACACTGTCTCTGTGTCTTTCACTTGCTGTGCCAGTGTTCGTTTGTTCTAGCCAGAATATCTTATCTCTTGATCAATTTATTGGGTGTTTAGTTAACAGTGCACGAGTAGATTTAGTTTTCCCCAAAATTTGGTAAGTAGCAGGCCTGGAAGGGACACAGCCTCACAGAGTGACAGGTCTGGAAAAACATGCAGAACTTCTGAATTCAGATCCGAATTTTTGTTGTCCTTCAATTATATCTGTTTTCTCTTTTTTATTTCTCCAATTCCACATCATCCTACCCACCCCAGACATCCAACCATTAATTATTTTTTTTTGAAAAGAGAGAGGGGTCAGTGAGAGAGAGGGAAAAAGAGAAAAATCAGTTATTTAGTTTTTCATCTGGTTTTCCTTGCTCCGACACTTTTTTGCATACATGGCACCACATTCTCCTGCATGCAAGGCAAGCAATGTAACCACTGAGGCACTGCTCCAGCCCCATCCATTAATCATAAAATGTAATTAAGGATGATATCTGTCTATAGCTGCTTGTGGCTGAGGAGCAATGACCCCACCTAACCAAGGGTGGAAAGGCTTGTCCTGATTGATCTTAAGGAGACATAGGAAGGTCTGGATTTCTTTCTTTCTTTCTTTCTTTCTTTCTTTCTTTCTTTCTTTCTTTCTTTCTTTTTAAGAGAGAGAGTGAGGGAGGGAGGCAGTGAGAAAGAGAGAATCAATTTTATTTATTTTTTCATGTGGCCCTTGTTTCTCCGACAGTTGTCTGGGCTGTGCTGGGGTTTGAACCCAGGTCCTCGGGAATGCCTGGCAAGCACTCCAAGCACTGAGCCACCACTTCAAACCCTTGTTGCATTGTTGAGTCGTCATTCTTTGGTAGCCTGCGTAGCAGAGTTATTAGCCCACAACAACCACAAATCAAAGCAAAGAAGTCCTGTCTTGCATGTGAACGCAACGGCTAGGAAAATGGGAGCCTTTTCCCACCAAGATGCTCCAGAGAACCAGGAGATTAGTAAGTCCTTGAACTTCAGGCGGGACCTAACTTGGCGGATTCCATGACCTAGCTCAGCCGGCTAATGCCCCAGAACCCACAAGATAGCCCCTTCGTTGCCAGCCACAGGAGTCACCTCAGCAGCTGCAACCTAGCTTGGCAGGTTCCTGCGACCTAGCTCTAATGATGACAGCCCCAGGACAGGAGAGCTAGCCCCATGAGCCCTGCTCCAGAATCCATGACTTAACTCTGTGGAGGCCAGCTTCAGGAGCTGCCCCAGGAGCCACACCCAACCTCAGCAGATTCCTGCAACCTAGCTCTGCTAGTGACAGTGCCTAGCCCCGTGGGCTCCACTCCAGGACCTGCCAGTTGGCTTTGTGTGTGCCAGCCTCAGGAGCCATGACCTAGGTCAGCAGATTGCTGTGAACTACCTCTGCTGATGACAGCCTCAGGATTCACAGGCTAGCCCCAAGGGCCCTGCTCCAGGATTCGTGAGTCAACTCCATGGGTGCCAACATCGGGAGCCACGAGCTAGCTAGGCTGGGGACAGCACCAGGAACAGCAAGGTGGATCTGATGCACTCCCCCAGTTGCTTGGATCCCACCTTCATTGTACCTTTATATGAGCACTAACAGAACTGAAATATCCATGGTCAAACATATGTCCTTAGAAGACTCCTGTCCAGAGCCACCCAGCCTCCGCATGGGCCCAGGCTTCTGGTCCTGAGCCAGCAAGTGCCCAGCACGCCTACGGTCCCTTGCACAAAGCCACACAGCCCCTGTGTGGGCCCACACTACTGGTAGGAGGTCAATAACTGCCCAGGACTAATCGAGGATCTCACCTTGAATTGGTCAGCCACCAAAGGGCCCAGCTTTCTGGTCCCAGGCCGGCAAGCACCCAGGGCACCCCGAGGATCCCCACCCAAAGCCACCAAGCTGCAGTGCTTACCTGCCAGGTCCAGATATATTGGGCCAGCCATTCACACCACCAAGAATCCCAGGTCCAATCATGGTGCGCAGGATGAACCATTCCAGCCTGCCCCGTGCCTGTACTACCCCAGGACCTAGAACATACCCCACCTCCATGCTTCAGCAACCCTGTGGGCTGCCCCACACCCTCAACAGGTTGCAGACCTGTATCCTGGAGCCTAGAAACAAAGGATGCAGCAAAAGGAGGCCCCAGGGGATGGAGCAGTGGCTCGGCGACTCCAACACCCACGTACACAACTGTCAGGCAACGAAAGCCATGTGAAAAACTCAATAAAAATTGATTCTCTCTCCTCTCTGCCCCTCTCTCACTGTCCTTCTCTCTTAAAAAAAAAAAAAAAAAAAAAAAAAAAAGAAGGCCCCAGACAGAGGCAGCTTTCTGGAAGAAGATGGTCATCAGAGGGGTGGTGTCTGTATTGACCCATTGACCTGCAAGGAAGAAGCACTCAGAGACCTGCTTTGCATCCCCACAGGGAACCTCAATTCAGTGATCCAGAAGGTCATCTAAAATGAGGAATCAAACTAGTAAAGGTTTGCCCCAAACCCACAACTCCCCTATAAAAGATCCCATGGACAGAGAATGGGATGAAAAACATAGAGAAAATGATCAATAATCTGATTACTAAAAGGAATAATGAACTAAAAAAAGAATTTATGAAGGGACTAAGTGAGAAAATTCAAGACATAAAAAACTCTAATGTAAAAGAAATAGACATACTGAAAAAGGAAGTAACTGAACTACAATCTTCACTTACATCAGAGGAATGATGGAAAAATTTCATAATAGACTAACTTCTCTAGAAAACCAGAACCTCAGCTCTGGAAGAGAGAACCTCTGACAATGAGGATAGGCTGAGTAAAGTCGCATGCACAGATGACACAAAAGAAAAAAAAACTCCAGAGCAGGAGCAGAATTCTCAAAATGTCTGGGATGAAATCAGAATAAACAGCCCTAGAGTAATTGGGATACAAGTAGACATCAAAACACAAATGAAGGCATAAAGATCATTCTCGATGAAATAGTTTAAAAAATTTCCCAAATTAGAATAGACTCAGATATGCTCATCCAGGAAGCATGTAAGACACCCAATAGGCCTACTCAAATGAGAAGCTCATTGAGACACATCCTATTCAGAATGTATAACAGGGAACTCAAGGAAAGAATATAAAAAGCTATGAGAGAGAAACATCAAATCACAGTAAAGGCAAACCAATAAGGATCACTTCTGACTTTCCAGATTAGACCCTAGAAACAAGAAGATCCTGGAGGAGATATTTCAATCTCTGAATGACCACAACCTCAAGCTGAGAATACTATACCCAGCAAAAACTCAGCTTCAACTTTGAAGTGGAAATAAGAACATTTCACAATAAGATCAAACTTGCAGAATTCATGAGCAGAAAACCTCTCAAAGATAAAGTCCAAATAGAAGAATGAACAAACAGGGCTGGAGCGGTAGCTCAACAGTACAGTGTTTGCCCGGCATGCACGAGTACCTGAGTTCAAACCCCGGCACTCACAGACACAACTAAGTGTCAGAGCAATGAAAGCCATGTGAAAAACTCAATTTAAAAAAATTGATTCTCGCTTTTCTCTTTCTCTCTCACTGTGTTCTCTTTAAAAAGATAAAGAAGAATGAACTATACTCAGAACCCACAAACAGAGGAAATTTAATAAAAGTACAAGCTATCAAAAGACAACCAAGATAGCACAGAACTCACTCATAAAATATGACTATGAACCATAAACACATAACTATCCTAACTCTGAATGTGAATGGCCTCAACACACCAATCAAATCACAGATTAGCAGAATGGATCACAAAGCAAAATCCAACTATATGCTGCTTACCTGTTTTATAGCCAAAACATCCACAGATTGAGGGTGAAAGGATGGAAAAAAATCTATCAGGCTATGGACCAAGAAAGCATCTGGTGTTGCAATACTTATCTCTAAGAAAGTAAATTTCAAGCAAAACTTAATCAGAAGAGATAAAGAAGTGCACTAGGGCTGGAGCGGTGGCTCGGTGGTTATGGCACTTGCCCGGCCTGCGGGAGTACATGGGTTCAAACCCCAGCACCCAGATACACAACTAAGTGTCAGAGCAACGAAAGCCATGTGAAAAACTCAATAAAAATTGATTCTGTGTCTCTCTCTTACTCTCTCTCTCACTGTCCTTTAAAAAAAAGTGCACTATATCATAGTAAAGGGAACAATACATTAGGAAGATATAACTATAGTAAATGTCTATGCTCTAAACACCAGCGCTCCCAAGTATGTGGGAAAAAATACTCATGACATAAAACCTCTTATAGATCCCAACACAATCATACTAGGAAATGTAATACTCCTCTATCACCAATAGACAGATCATCAAAGAAAAAAAAATCTCCAGCCTAAACCACTCCATGAATCAAATGGACTTTAGAATATTCTGTAGACTATTCCACCCCAAATTGGCTGAGTTTACCTTTTTCTCAGCAACCCATGGATCCTTTTCCCAAATAGATGATAGATCATATTATAGTTTACAAAGGAAATTTCAGCAAATATAAAAAAGTAGATATATTCCTATGTATCCTATCAGACCATGACACCATGATTCTAGCAATTAACAGCAAAAATTTAATAAATTACATATAAACACTGAAATTAATACCCCATTGAATGCAGAATGGATCCAAGAAGACATGAGAACAGAAATTAATAAATTGTTGGAAGCAAATGAGAATGAAGACAACATATTGAAACCTCTGGGACAGCATGAAAGCATTCTTAGGGGAAAATTTATAGTATTGAGAACCTCCATTAAAAATCAGGAGAGGGGCTGGAGCAGTGATTTAGGCACTTGCCTGGCATGCACAAGGATCAGGGTTTGAACCCCAGCACAACATACATAACATAGTGTCAGAGCACCAAAAGCCATATGAAAAACTAAAATCAATTCTGTCTTTCTGTCACCTCTCACTGTCGCTCTCTAAAAGAAAAAAATCAGGAGAGGTGCTCGAGCAGTGGCTCAGCAGTTAAAGTGCTTGTCTGGCATGTGTGAGGATCCAGGTTCAAATCCCAGCACCATATAACTTAAGTGTCAGTGAAACAGAGGCCACTGAAAAAAAATAAAATTGATTATCTCTCTCTTTCTCTCTCTCACACTTTCTCCCCTCTTTTTCTCTTAAAAAAAAAAATCGGGAGAGGGCTGTAGCAGTGACTCAGCAGTTATGGTTCTTGCCCAGCATGCACTAGTATATGGGTTCAAACCCCAGCACTACGTACACAGCAGTAGTCTCAGAGCAACCAAAGCCATGTGAAAAACTAAATAAAACTGATTCTCTCTTGCTCTCTCACTCTCTCTCACTGTCCCTCCCTTTAAAAAAAAATCAGGAGAAATTCTGAATAAATAAGCTTATGCTCCCCCTCAAATCCCTACAAAAGAAAGAACAACCTAATCCCAGCAGATTAGGAAATAATCCCAGCAGAAGGCAGGAAATAATCAAGATCAACACTGAATTCAATGAAGTTGAGAAGAAGAAAAACAATCAAAAGAATTAATGAAACAAAACTGATTGAAAAACTAAATAAAATTGAATCAACCCCTAGTCACTCTCACTAAAAGAAGAAAGGAAATGTAGCAAATCAAAAAATACCACCAATGAAAAGGGAGCAATCACCACTAAACCCCATGGAAATCCAGCAGATTATCAGAATCTATTTTGAAAAACTGTTTTCCTCTAAATTAGATAATCTGAAAAACATGGACAAATTTCTAGACACATATAACATCCCCAGATTGACAGTGGATGATATTGAAAGCCTAAAGAGCCCCCAAAACAGGCACCAAAATCAATAAAACAATTACAAGCCTTCCAAAGAAGAAAAGCTCAGGGCCTGAAGGATTCCCACAGAATTTTATCACATGTATAAGAAGCTAACACCTCTCCTTATGAAGCTGTTCCAAGAAATTGAAAAGGAGGGAACTCCCCCAAAGACTTTTTATGAGGCAACCATGCCCCTGATACCAAAGCCCAAAAAAACACATAAAAAAAGAAAACTACAAACCAATATCCCTGATGAACATAGATGCAAAAATCCTTAATAAAGCTCTAGAAAACCGCATTCAAAAATACATCAAGAGGGGCTGGAGCGGTGGCTCAGCAGTTTCGGCGCTTGCCTGGCAAGCACGAGGACCCGGGTTCAAACCCCAGCACCACGTACACAACTGAGTGTTAGAGCAACTAAGGCCATGCGAAAAACTAAATAAAGTTGTTTCCCCGTTTCTCTATCTCTCTCACTGTCCCTCTCTCTTAAAAAAAAAAAAAAAAGAAAAAAAGAAATTGAAGACCTGGAAAGATGGCAAAGACGTTCCATGTTCTTGGTTAGGCAGAATTAATGTAATTAAAATGGCCCTTCTGCAAAAAGCCCTATACAGATTCAATGCACGACCCATCACGACACCAATGTCATTCTTTACAGATGTAGAAAAGGCAATTCTCAAGTTCATTTGGAATAACAAGAAACCCAGAAAAGCTCAAACATTACTAAGCAAGAAAGATAAAGCAGGTGGTTTTGCAATACCAGATTTAAAATTATACTGTAGAGCTATAGTAACAGAAACAGCATGGCACTAATATCAAAATAGGCATGAAGAACAATGGAACAGAATACAAGGCTCTGAGACAAACCATAAATCTTTAAACATCCGATATTTGACAAAGGGGTCAATATATAACACGGAGGGAAGGCAGCCTATTCAACAAATGGTGCTGGACAAACTGGACAGCCACTTACAAAAAGTTGAAATTAGATCCTTATGTCTCACCTTGCACAAGCCTGGAATAGAAATGGACCAAGGAACTAGGAATTCAACCAATTACCATAAAACTGCTAGAAGAAAAATTAGGAGCAACAACCCAGCATATGGGATCAGACAATGACTTTCTCAACAAGACTCCCAAAGTGAAAGAATTAAAGTCAAGAAGTGCTGGAGCGATGGCTCAGCATTTACAGTGCGTACCTCTCATGTGCAAGGACATGGGTTCAAACCCCAGCACCACATATACAACAAAGTGTTGGAGCAACAAAAGCCACATGAAAAACTAAATAAAATTGATTCTCTCTTTTCTTTCTCTCTCTTCAAAAAACAAAGAGGGGCTAGCGCTGTGGCTCAGTGGTTACTGTGCTTGCCTGGCATGCATGAGGACACGGGTTTGAACCCCAGCACCACACACACAGCAAAGTGTCAGAGCAACAAGAGCCACATGAAAAAATTAAATAAAATCGATATTCTTTCTCTCTCTCTTTCTCTTTCATTGTCTCACTCTCTCTTTAAAAAAGAAGATTAAAGTCAAGAATCAACGAGTGGGCTGTCGTTAAACTAAAAAGCTTTTGTTCAGTCAAGAAAAAGGCCAAAACTCTGAAGAGAGAACCTGCAGAATTGGAGATAATCAAGGCCTGTGATTCCTCTGACAGAGGACTAATATCTAAATTTTACAATGAATTTTAAAAACTTAATATCAAAATCACAAACAATGCAATCAATAAATGGGCCAGAGAGCTAAACAGAAACTTCTCAACTGAGGCAATTGAGCAAGCCAATGAATACATGAGAAAGTGTTCTAAATCACTAGTGATCAGAGAAATGCAAATCAAAACTACATTAAGATTTCCCCTCACTCCAGTCAGACTGGCAAAGATGAAGAACACAAACAGTAACAGAAGCTGGAGGGGTTGTGGGGAGATAGGAACGCCAGCATACAGTTGGTGGAACTGCAGACTGGTACAGCTGCTCTAGGAAGCAGTGTGGGACTCCTCAAAAAATTAGGGATGTATCCACTGTACAATCCAGCTGTCCCTTCTCTGGTTATTTTCCCAGAAGAGCTAGAATCAGCACATTACGCTGACAAAGCCAAATCAATGTCCACGCAGCTCAATTTATGATAGCTAAATTATGGAATCAACGCAGTAGTCCTTCACTGGATGAGTGGATTCAAAAGCTGTGATGTGTGTACACACACACACACACACACACGCTATGGAGTTCTACTCAGCTATTAGAAACAATGATTTACCTTTTAAGATAAATGGATGGCAAGGGAAAAATTACGAAGAGCAAAATTAGCCAAATCCATAGATTCAGGGATCAAATGTTTCCCCTCATTCGTGGAGGCTAGAGCAAAAACCAGGCTTGGGTGAAAGTTAGTCAACTTCATATACTAGACCCAGCAAAGTTGAAGCAACACATAATCTAGGGGAACCATAGATATGTAGGGAGGAGAGGCAGGAAAGAGGAGGAAGGGAGCGGCGAGGGAGGGAGGGCAGGAAGGGACCTAGGGACGGTATCAACAATGTAGCTGATTCTTTACTCAGTCGAGAAGCCAAATAATACTTATGCAATCATTTAATTCTGGAAAATGCACAAATATATATATTGTGCACAGCAGGCTCCTTGTATGTGAACCAGGGCCTTCTGTCCAGCGAGTGAAGGCAGCTACCAAGGTAACGCATGATACACCTGAGCTGAACACCTGAGTGCCAGGCACCATCCTGTGCCGCATCTTCATGATATGCTAGCCCAGCTGGATGCACTCAGGACCACACACCCTTTGACTGTGTCCACTACAGAAAGTGCTCTTTCAGTGTGTTTATTTGCCTGGTGCCTTCCCCGCTTCTCTTCCTTCCAGAATAGACTAGAGTTGAGCCTGTTTACGGACCCAGAACACCTTAAACGAGGGAAGGAATACATGAGTCAAGAGTCTAGGGTATGGACAATGTGGAGGTGATTTTGGATTAGGATCCGGTGTGTATCGTATTGTTCCTGTATGTGCATTTATGATTGTAAAACAACTCCACTCCTCAATTAAAAAAATAAAAGGGACTGAAGACAGCACCCCTCTCCCCCCAAAAAAAGAAACTTAAGGCAGGATCAGATGTATTAAATTTGAGAGACAAGATCTTGGGATGCAGAAGCCTCATTTCCAGAGTTATCAGGGATATAAACATGGCGTTCCACTATAACGATTGCACTTGTTCCTCCTTGGGCTGCAGGTGATACATCCAGGACCATTTGATATTTTAAGATCGACTTCCTCAGCATTTTAATCTCATTTCTTAACAGTGAAATGTTCTGAGATGAGTCACTGAGGGCTTTTTGTGTATCTTTGGAAAAGGACTCGATACACCATACCATATCTTCAATCCCGATGTGGGGAATCGAGAAAATCCAGATGATCTTTCCAGTGAAAGACTACTCATTCCCACCAATGTTGTAGGTTTGGGAAGCTGGCTGGAGAATCTATGGTGTCAACTCTCATCTCTATATCCAAGGATATCCTAATGCTTACTCTCCAGCCTGGAGATAATCATGACCACATATTGGTATGAGGCAATCATCGGGTCCCATTTGTTGCTGGCCATCTTATTTCTGTCCTCCATCATAAACTGGTGGCAAGCCTTTAAGTGTATATTAGTATAGTCCTGTTATTGCAGTGTTCTGTAGGACTCCATCCCATTTTACTCATGGAATTAGTCCAGGGAAGAACAGTGCTTTCTACCCAACAGGGACTGAGTTATCCCATAGTGTGTGGTAGTTGTAAGATGTATGTCTTTTCTGTCAAACTTGAAAGATCGTGGTGTATAACCCACTATCTCCAATTTAGATTTCCTTCCCCCTTGGAAGATAGCAACTCCCTCATCTGTGTCACCCATCTGTGTACACCCACCTCTTTCCAAGAACCCCTTCCAGTACCCACCCATCCTCTTCCCATGAACTTTGCTGAATCACTACGACCCTCACCATATGTGTGGTGACCCCCACCCCCACTCTCTCCCAGTCGCTGCCTACAGGCTCTTCTCACCCGCCTCCACCTAATCACAGCCAATCCTGCGGTCCGTGCACCTGAGTTCCTCCAATTAGAGTCAAGGGCAGTATGGCGTCAGGTCAGAATTTAAAAACCCTCATTTTCTTGCTAGGCATGCATTGTTTAGTCCTTCGGCTGAAGTAAAATTTCTGCCTTGCTCACCTACATTTGACCATGTGTTTGATTTCATTTATAAAGTAGCCAAATATGTTTATCCAACATTTGAAAATAATCTTTCAGTTACCTGGGATTATCATCTTTTATTTTAGAGGTATTTGGAGCTTGAGATGGATAATACTCTGCATAATGCCACATCTGAGCATTAGACTCAGTAAGAGAAATCTTTCCCAGGGCCTTTTTGATGTAAGGTCCCATTCATAAGTTACTGAACAAACATCAGATCTTGTAAGGTGATCTAAAGGTCAGTCCTTTTTTTAAAGTCCTGAGTAAGGCATAGTTACTGAGTTGTACATAGGTTGAATCATCAGGAATCAGAAGAAGCCTGTTGCTATATTTTTTTAAAGATTAAAAGAAAAACACATAAGAATTATTTGAAAAATATATTGAACTAGGGAACACTATTCAGTTCTTTTTTAAAGCTGATTTTATTTTTTAATTCTTTTTAATTTTTTATTTGTGCATTATAATTTTACATAATGATGGGATTTCTTGTCACATACTCCTAGATGCACACAATTCAACAATACAATTTGTTCATTATCCTGCCCCCAACCCCTCTATACCCCTCTACCTCCCTCCTCCCATTCCCTGATTCCTTGTCTTTCTTCTTGGTACTTAATTGTTCCTAAAAAATCCAAGTACAGTGACATAATTCTTATACCTATGAAAACATTTATATATATATATATGGCTATAGTATATACAGTGACATTTATAACTGCTTGGTATGTACCTTGCTTTATCTCAGTTCCAACATTTCCCCTTCTCCTCCCTTCCTGTCATCACTTATTATTCTTCAAAATATTTGACAATGGGATTAAACATTTATGTTTTTGTAGAGGTGTGCAGCAGAGCTTGTTCAAATATCTTATGAAGTATCTTGCAACTGTATCTCATAAATATTAACATTTTGCATTTTTGTTCTATGGATCTAATGCACGAGTTTGTCTACCTTACTGCCAAGGCTGGGTTTAGGTCCAGCCTCCACTGATGACGGACATCAATCAGCCCATACTCTCTGGATTTGGCTAACTTTGCTTTGCTCAGCAAGATTTATTGCAATGCCATGCATTTACCTTCAAAGGATGCAATATCATTGTTTCTAATAGCTGAGTAAAACTCATATATGTGTGTATATATGTGTGTGTGTGTGTGTGTATCTCAGAGCTTTTGTATCCATTCATCCACTGAGGGGCATCTGGGTTGATTCCATAATTTATCTTTTGTAAATTCAGCTGCTATGAACATAGATTTTGCTGTGCAAGACAGGTGATTCTGACATATGCCTCCCGTTGCTCTCTCTTCTGCTGTGACCAAAGGACTGTGGCCTCCCTTCTGTCTCCCATCCTCTACTGTGCTTCCTTTTCTTCCCCCATTTTTATATTTTTAATTCATTTTATCCCACTCTGCTTCTTCCTGAAGTGGGAACCTGGAGGGTTTGAAGAGCCCCACCCTGTGTCCTGAAGCAAGGCACAGGGGTGGCTGCCACCCAGGGTGCTGCCTTCCAGAGCCCCTCAGAGGCTCAGTGGACAGCGGGCAGACTCCTCAGCCCCCAGCGTTGTCTCGTCGCCAGTTTGCTTGTGTTTGAAGTTGAGCGAGGCGTGGAGCCATGCCCGAGAGTCCAAAGGTCCACATTGGAGATGAATTGCCACACAGATATTAGAGAAGCTGACAGAGCTGGGAGGCTCCATGCAGTTTCACTGACCCAGCACACTCGGGGGAACAGCACCCAGGTCTGGAGGCGGAAGGGGACTGGCACCACCACCCGCCCTTCGGCCACCATGTAGTTCCTCCCCCGCAAGGGTGTCAGTGGCATCAACACGGCAGTTGAACTTGTCAGGATTCAACCTTGGACATATAGTGGAAGGGACAGGGAAAGTGATAGACACTTGGCAATACTCAGAGTTGGGAGTTCCCTTCCCCATGGGCTCCTCTGACACCTCAGGGCAGGGAGCTGGGGTGTCTCAGGACAAGCGCCCAACTTTGGGGCCTCAAGGGCTCAATTCCTTCCCAGAGCCGCCAAGATCATGGTCTTGTACAATGACTCAGGGGCCCCAAGCCCCGGGCAATTATGTGGCCAAACTTGGAGACGAGGTGGCTGAGGGGGTCAAGGCCATGGATGGGGACGAGCAGTGGATCCTGGCGGAGGTGGACAGTTACAGCCATGCCACCAACAAGTGAGTGGTCACCCCACCCCAGGCAGTGTGCACATCGCTACACCCTGTTCAGCTGCCACTTTCTGCCTGTCCCCCAAATGGAAGCAGAGCTTCCCCCGAGGGCGCCTGTGCAGGGAGGTGCGGGGGACACGGGGCTCCTCCAGCCTCTTTCCTCTACTCGCCTCCTCCTCCGCTTCCTGGCTCCCTGACTTGCAGTGGACACCTGGCTACATGCAGAGTCTCCTTCTGTTTGCCCACAGGTATGAGGTAGATGACATTGATGAAGAAGGCAAAGAGTGAGTGTCCAGGTGGGAACGTGGGTGGCCAGGCTCCTGGAAGGCGGTCTCCCCCCAGCCGTGGACTGATTTGGTGCCCCCTCAGGAGACACACCCTAAGCCGCCAGCGCATCCTCGCCCTACCCCAGTGGAAGGCCAACCCCGAGATGGACCCTGAGGCCTTATTCCAGAAGGAGCAGCTTGTGCTGGCCCTGTATCCCCAGACCACCTGTTTCTACCGAGCCCTGATCCACACACCCCCACAGAGGGTAAGGCAACGTCCACAGAGAGGCCTTTCACCACCCCAGGAACCCAGGCAGGTCACGCGGTCATCTTCCTGAGTCCTTCCCTTTTCTCCCCCCATGGACTCAGAGCTTCAAGGACCTGCATCTACCCTGCTGCCTAGGCCTGGAGCAGTGGCCAGCGTCCAATGAGCAGGCTGCCCTGTCCTCCTGTGCTTCCTCACTTTGGCAGTAAGATCAGCTTGAGATGGGGACATATGCTCACTTTCCTAACTCCTGCCTAGGACCCTCTTGCTGACACTGACCCATGTCACCTGGGTCACATGTAACCTGGTGTAGGCTAAAGGCTGGTTCCCCTGTGCTCCGGGACACCTGCCTTCTGCCCTCTGTTATTTTTGATCCTCTTAACACAGAGATCCTGAATGGAAGCAGACCCTCTTGCCATTCTAGCATGACCCTTTGGGGAAGGAGACTCACCCTTATTCCCCTGCTCTTTGTCCCCTGCCCCAGGCCCCCTTCCTCACTGAGGACCAGCTCTGGGGCAGCAGGAAGTACGACAAGTATCTGGACCCCTTGACTCCAGAGTGGAAAATGATTTCAGGAGAGGCTGGGAGCGCACAGGTTCCCTCAGGTCTAGGGCTCCAGGCCAAGAGGAGGCCGCCTGCCCCAGAAGCCTCTGATCAGCGCGTCCTGCCTGCATCCTGCCACCCCCAGGATGAAAGGTTGGTCCTGTTTGAGGACACCTCTTATGCAGATGGAGGGCTGGAGCGGTGGCTCAGTGGTTGGAGTGCTTGCCCAGCGCAGGTGGGCACTGCAGGCTGCAGGGGACAGAGGGCCCTACTTGGTCCCAGTGGGATTTGTTTGGTCTCAGGTGTCCTCTTGCCTTCCAATAGAGACTCTGTGTTGAACAAATCACATTTTATTGCTGAGGTCCTGGCTCAGGCTGGTGCCCACTCTCCACTGCAGTGGCTCCCAGGACACCACTCAGAGCTGCCAGCGGAAGTTGAGCTTGCAGCCTGCCATCTTCTCAGCATAGTGGGCGTCAAAGCGCTCATTCTGGGCCACAGTGAAGGTGGATTTCCAGTCCCCTGCGATGCCTGCAGAGGGACAGAAGGAGGCCTGACTCCCACCCACAGCTGGCCCCAAGTGGCTCAGGGCAGGCTCTGGTGGCTGCTTGAACACTCCCTTCTCCAAAACCCACCCTGGCCAGCACCCACCTTTCCTCATGAAGGCGGAAACACTTTGGTCCATGAACTCATTAGACACAGTGCTGTAGTTAGTCATGGGGTTCTTCTGCATCTCCTTGAAGGAGGTGTGCTGCACAATGAGATCCACCGTCTCCTCTGGCAGGGAGCGCCCCAGAAACTCCATGATCTTCTGAATCTCCCTTTTGGGGTTCTGTAGCAAGAGACAGGCTCTTTACAGGAGGCTTGGATGGCTCACTAAGCAAAATGGGGACGTCTCTCCAAGGTCACCTGGGAGCTGGCCGCTGCCACTTCGAAATCTCTCAGCCCAGCTCCTTCACTCTGGGCCTCTTTCCTGGGGCAAAACTGCTAGTCCTCTGCCCTAGGGACCTGGAGTGAGCCCTGGGCAGGGAGAAGCCAGAGCAGCCAAGTGCTGGCGCGTGACAGGGTGTGCAGCTGCCCAGGTGCAGGGAGAGATGGGCTGTGCAGGAGAGACGGGATCCTGCTGCTCTGCTGCCTCTGCTGTTCCCAGCAGGAAGGCAGCATGGGGAACCCTGGACCAGTGTGAAGGCAGCCAGAGGGCAGGTTTGGGGCCTTTGGTGGACCCCTGAGTTTCTCTGCCAGATGGGACCAGATGGAAGTGGGAGCTGGGGTCTCACCTCCTTCATGTCTTCGTAAAAGAGATAGAGCACTGGGTGGGTGCGGCTCAGCTCCCACCACTCTTGCACGTGCTGGTACCACGACCCGTAAGACACTGGGAAGGGGGACACCAACAGGTTAGAAAGTTTTAGCTGGCTGCCTATCATCTCCAGCCCTCTCCTTCCTCCAGACTGGGGCTCACCTTGCCCATCCATGAACTTCTCCAGGAAGCTGTCCCAGGTGCCAGGGTCTGGGTGCATCTTGACCATTTTATTGAAGTGATAAAATGAGACAGCCACGTCCTTTGCATTGCGGGCAACGTAGATCACCTGCAGGGGCAGAAGACACCCACCACACACCAGTACTGTCCCCTGCTTGCCTGGCACCCTTCATGCCACCCTTGTGAGGGAGTTCTCTCTCAGCTTGGCAAAGGAGGAAACTGAGGCCTAGAGGTGACTCGCTCCAGATCTCATGGATGGGTGCGACTGAGCTGGGTTTGATGTCTCTGGGTTTGAGCACAGCCTTGAATTGGAACTGGTGCTGCTCCCTGGAGCTGCACCTGATACTGACCCCTTGAATTCCACCACAAACTGGATTTGAAAGGTGGCAGGTGGAGATCCCTCCAGCCCCTACTCTTCCAGCTTTGAGCACCAGGGCTCCCCTGTCCTCAGTCTGCACTTTAGAGTCTCACTGTGTTCTCTTGAGCCCCACCAGAGGGAGGGCAGGAGG
>PVKS010038113.1:0-18155 GCA_004027875.1 Aplodontia rufa
TTGAACATCTCCTATAGCTAAAGCTGCTGGCTTGGTATTATAGCATACCTAACTCAATATTATACACTAACTGCATCCACACTCTTATCATTTGTACTTTTATGATGATGTATCCTGGGGATTAGCGGGTTTTTAAGAGTTTGTCAGAATCAATATTAAAATAATAGCATCCACATTTCTAGGAAGATTAGGAGAAAATGGAAGGCAATTTAGTCTGTCTTCAAATCAGATTTTGTTATTCAAAGAAAAAAAAATCAATTTTCATCTATCTCTGCAATGTCTACAGCTGGTATTTAATCAGCTCTTAGAAATCCTCACCCTAGCTGTCAACATGTATATACTGCTCCTCGCTCTTCATTCTGTGACTGAGGTTGGTGGAGATCACCTGGGCACTGTTCCTTGCAGAGGGGCTGTTAATGTATAATACAACAGTCTATCTTCTCTTCTGTTGTCACTGCCAGAATAATCCTTGTTTCTTTGTAACTCATTTTAAACATAAACTTATTCTATTGCCTTCTTCTGAACTCTCTCAACATTTCTCACAGTAGCATCGGTTTTGATCACAAAAGCAAGTCGAGACACTGCTAGATATAATATAAGAATTACCTTGTGCTTTCTGGGTGCACAGGTCCTATTTAAGAATTCAGTGGTTTGCTTTCTCCTGGGCTGCATTTCTAATCATAGCTAGTTTATGATCTGTTATGACGCTTAGCTATTTTTATTCTGCCGTATTTGCATTTCTTATATATTCACATCATTTGACTCTTCATATACAATACTCAATTCATCTTCACTGCATTTCCTTCATGTGTTTTTGCATTCCATAACTGCACTACATAGTGATTTTTAGTCATGTCTCTACCCCTCTTGTTAACTTTTATCTGTGAGTTCATGACTGCAGGGATTATTCCATCTTTCCAATTTTATAGTGTATTCTGTTAAATAAGTCAAAGATTAACACTAGCAAGAAATTAATGCTAAGGGCATCATTAATATTGTGGTCATTTCAGTTAACTTCAATTTAATAGAATGACTATGGAATTTAAGATCATAGTTTTAGCATCTTTTCAGGTATGGCTACTTTTTTCATTACACTCGGTTTACTAAAATTTTGATTTTACTTCATGTATTTTAAATTTCAGCAGTGCCCATTATTTGATTCTAATGGGTCTTTGAGATATACTTTTCCTTAGTTATAGAGACTATAATGACTAGCTAAAATAATAAAGACTCAATTGTAGCATGCTAATGTGTAAAGGCAGAGGAACTGGTATGATCCAAAATAGGACTGGTATAATCATTTACCTTGAATGAATAGCAGCCTTTAGCTTTCAAAATTCATACGTTGAAAGCTAGTTCTCAGTGTGACAGTATTAGGAGGTGGATTCTTTGGGAGATGATTAGGTTATGAGGAAACAACACTCATGAATGTTATTAGCACCCTAATAATAATAAAAAAAGACTACAGTGTTTTCCTTTACCCTTTTCACCATCAAGTAAATTTATAAAAAGAAGATATATATATCTATATATATGTATATATCATGCATATATCATATTTATAATATATTATATTATCTCTCATATATATCATATATGTATATCATATGTTTCATAAATATACATATATCATAAAATAGGACTTTACCCGACACAAACCACAAGCACAGAATCTGGTGACCCCCTTGATTCTGACAAAACAAGCAGTATAAAAATATGGAATGACGACTTCAGAATTCAAAACTTGAGTAGGATGAAGTTCCATTTGTTGATTTCTTTTCTTTGTGATCAAAGCCGTTATTATCTATTTAAAATGAATTATTAAACTACTTTAAATTTTGTAAGCCTTGTGGTAATCGCAGGGCACAAACATAATTATACACAAAAATAAAAATTCAAGATATAGTACTAAAATAACTTAATCCAGAGGACGACAATGAATGAGGAAAAAAGGAAGGTTAAATCTATGAAATAATTAGGAAACAAGTAACAAAGGAAGAGTGTTAATTTGGTACTAGTCTGTAATTAGCTTGAGTGTAAATAGATTGATTTATCCATTTGAAAACAAAGAGAAAAAATAAAAAAACATGGGGTATATTCTCCAGCATAAACCATATGCTGGAACAAAATAGGAGGAATGGGACAAGCCATGTGGATATATGAAAATTAAAAAGCATTTCCCCCAAACAACCAAGGGGTCAATCAACATATTATTAAATAAACCTTTTAAAAATTGAAACAAAGAAAACGAAAACACAACATGTGAAGCCATGAAACAGCGAAAGCAGTGCTAAGAAGAAAGCAATAGACACCTAAATCAAGAAATGATCTCAAAAGAACAAGCTTTTTTAGATTCTACCTCAAGGAACTAGAAAAGCAAATGCAAGCTAAATCTAAAACCAATTAAAGAAAAGACATAATAAAGAAGGCCAAGAATAAAAACAAAATAATTCAGCTGGGATCAGTAGCGCATGCTTGTAATCCCAGTGACTCAGGAGGCTGAGGAACATCAGTTGCAAGTTCAAATCCAGCCTCAGGAAATTAGCAAAAGTCAAAGAAATTTAGCAAGAACCCTGTTTCAAAATAAAAAATAAAATGAGGTTGGTTATGTGACTGAGTGGCTAAATGCCCCTGGGTTCAATCCCTGGTAACAAAAGAAAAAAAAAGAAACCCAGAAACAGAAATAAAACAATAATAAGCATGATACAAAAGAACAATGAAAAAAGTTTTTTTATGGAAAGAAGCAAAACTTCAAAAATTTTAGCTTCCCTGCAAAAAAATTACCTCAAATCAATAAAATGAGGTAAAAGGAGAATTACAGCTGATATCACAGAAATACAAAGGATCATCAGAGACTATTGTAGACAGCTATAGACAATAAATAGAGAAACCTACGAAAAACTGATAAATTTTTATATTCATAAAACCTACCAAAGTTGAATAGTGAAAACACAGCAAACCAGAGAGACCAATAATAAGCAGTGAGTTCAGATCAGTAATAAAAAGTCTCCTATGAAAGAAAAATTAGTATTCAATAGTTTCACTTCTCAATTTTACAAAAAATGTAAAGAAGAAAGAATAGCGATTATGTTTTTTAATTATTCTAAAAATTAAATAGAAGATAAATCTGCCAAATTCACTCTGAGGCCAATATTACCCTGATACAAAAAAAAATAGATACAAAAAAACTATAGTACAATATCTCTGACTCACATATGCAAATATTCTCCATAAAGAAATTAAACTCAATAGCGCATTACATAAACAAATTACCATGATCCAATGGCATTTTTGTATGGAATCCAAAGATGGCTCAACATGATCTCTTTTTATGAAATGAAGAAAAAAACACATGATCATGTCAATAAAAATGGAATAAACATTAAATAAAATTAAATAACCCATCATAAGAATTTGGGGCAAATTATTGTAAGAAAGATGCTTTCACCAAAGGTCATACATGAACAAACCTCAGTTGACAATACAATTAATGATTCCAGACATGAAAGCTCTAAGATCTAGAAAATGAAAAAGATACCCACTTTCAGCTTGTCTATTCAACATTGTACTAGAAGTCCTAGCCAGAGCCATTAAGGAAAAAAATAAGAGGCTTCTAAACAGGAAAAGAGGAGATAGAATTATCCCTACTTTCAGAAGACATGATCATATATGTATTGAAAAATCATAAAATCTCTGCCAAAAGCAGAATAAATTTCTCAAAGTTGGAGGATGTAAAATTAAACTTTAATAATTAATAACACATCCTCATGCCAAAAAGAAATTAAGAACAAAAGCCCATTTCAAATAGAGAAAAATAAAAACATCTAGGAATAAATTTAATGAAGGAGGTAAAGGTTTTTGCAATGAAAATTATAAGACATTGGTAAATAAATGTGTGTGTTAGTGCATATATATGCACCTGAAATTTTGAAAACCAACAAATGAGTTCTTAAATTTATGACATGGATTAATGATGTCATGAATATCTGTGAAATGTCTATGGTATATTCAACAATTTGGACTTCATTTCATAATATTCTTGGCTTGGAAGTAAAATTTAGTGCTGGAGCACATAATAAGCATTTATAAATTCTAGGGTTCAATCTCCAGTGCTACAGATTCACGTTTCCTAATTTCATACCAACAAATTTAAAATTCTTTAGGGCTGAAGAGGTGGCTCAGTGGTTATAGCATTTGCTCAGCAGGCGCAAGTTCATGGGTTCAAACCCCAGCATCCAGGTACACAACTAAATGTCAGAGCAACAAATGCCATGAGGAAAAACTCAATAAAAATTGATTCTCTCTCACTGTCCTTCTCTTTAAAAAAATAAAAAATATAAAATTCTTCATCTTTCAATTTTACAAGCTCCCAATATGTTTTCCTATGTGTGTGTGAAATTCATTCATTAGTATTGGGAACAACTGTACATCTCTTTTTTTCTGTGTTTGTACATGCCAAGATTTTGTTTACCTAGTTCATTACAGATAACAGACATTTGTATACTTCATGGTCCAGTTAATTTAATTAGGTTTTCAGATGGTTGGTTAACTTATGCCTTACTGTGGAGCTTCAGTAACTATATTTGGATTCTGGGCACAGGGGAACATCACCTACTTGAATAAAGTTAAGAACTTTTGATTTAATCATTACAATTTTACGGGTTGTTTGTAAATGAGACTGGATTTGTTTTTTCTTATTTCGGTATTTCTTTTCCTTTTCCATTCATGTACAGAGACCGTTCTTTGTATACTCTTTCTGGGAATGAGGGCAACTGTAACAGAAAATGATTGACCAAATTATGCTATGTACCTCGATGTACCTCGATGAATATATCACAGTGAATTCCACCCTTATATGTTTGTATAAGTCAGCAATCAAAAAATCAAAAGAGCAATAAATAAACATTAGGAAGTCCAATATATCAGATGAAGAAGTTCAGGAAACTGGAAAAGGGAAGAGAATCAGAAAGTACTGGGGACTAATTTGGAGCAGTTGATATTCCATGCATGTATGATTACTTTGAAATGTTCCTCACTATTATGCATAACTATATTGCACTAATAAAAACGTTTTTAAATAGTATATAAGATCCATCAGTAGCTTTATAAAGATTCTCATGTTCCAAAGTGAAAGGTAATCCACCAAATGTTGCCTAAACCTTGAAACCTAACATTAAAATAACGCTGATTCTTCTAAAGTTAAAAGCTGCCATGGAAATGGATCAGATCAGTGGGAACCTACACAGGTCAGTGATGAAAGGACTCCCATGTGGACACACCATCTGAAGTATAAATGAGCTGCCATGTGGTCCGGTCCCAGCCGGCAGGAACCGGAAGGCTCTCATTCGGAGGTTGACTGGGAATGAAGTAGACCCACCGGGCCTGAGTTCTCCAAGCGCTTCACTTTTCTCTTTACCACGGCTAAAGACCTCCAAGTACTTCCCGCCTTCTCTCTTTCAGAGGCAAGGCGTTAAAACATTACATTTAGAGTCAAGGCTGTTCACATTTTCTTTCTTTAGAGTCCCCATTTCTACCGCCGCACTAGAGTCCCTATTTCTACCGCCGAGGCTTTTCTTCCCCTCTTACTGCCTGCATATTAGGTTTTCTTCTTCTGCCTCTGCTGCTGCTTCTCTGTCTGAGCTTCTTCTGCTGCTCTCCTCTGTCTCTGCAGCTGCTGCTTCCCTCAAGAGTGGCTACTACTCTGTCTCGTTTCGTTTCTGCCGCCTGCATGGGAAGATCTCTTCTCACCAGTGTCATCTATTAGAGTCATCTACCTGTCTCTATGCGCCAGGTATTTATCTGTTACAATAACCAATAGGGATACAGTGCAAACACATTCAACCAATTGTAACAAATGAGCAGCCAAAGAGCTTAGTCACGCAGTCAGGCAGTTTGCTAAATAGAAGCCAGCTGGGCCTCTTAGAGTTGTTTACCACCAATTCTTTTACAAACCAGCTGGGCCCTCTACAGAGCCGTTCACCACCAATTCTTTTCTCTGGCATCATGTTGGGTTTAGTCTCCAACACCATGTTATCCTAATCTTCCAAATTGTTGAAAAATATAAGAACAAAAAAAGTGATTTCAGTTTGAGTCATGTTTATCTTTTATCATCCTAGATAAATTTGAGTTTAATTTATAATTTAATTTCAGTTATAAAAATATTTATTTTAAATAAATTTATGTTTAGTTTCTTATTTGTTGAGAAGGAAGGAAAGAATGAAAAGGAAGGAAAGAGAGGGAGAAACAAAGGAAGGAAGGCAAACAAGTAGGCATTGTTTATTAATATTGTTCTCCTTCCCATTTCGTAGCTTCTCTATATTTACTTGTTGACATGCTGTTAGCCATCAAAATAATAACTTGTTAATGACCAAATGTCCTGGTCCAGCTGGGTTCTGACCTGAGGGACAGGCTGGCAATGAGAAAAATCACAGGCTGGAGACCCGGAACGGTCTTTCTTTATCCAAACTTTACTTCTCTTTTTATATATTCATGCTTTACATCTCTCTTTCAAGGCAATGTTTATTTGTGCTGCTACGACAAAATGCCTAACATTAAGTAATCTCAAACAAGTCAAGGCAACGCTACAAGACTCTATTTCAGAACAAACATGGACAGCAATTTCTCACAGTTCTGAAGGCTGGGAAGCTCAGGAGCAAACCATAGGCAGGTTCGGCTGCTGACAAGAGCTCATCTTCCAAAGGAGCAGGGACACCACGTCCAACAGCAAAGTGCGAGAGCGCTCTCCTGAAGGAGCAAGGACATCACAGCCAGCAGAAAGTGCAAGAGGTCCTTAATGCTGGCTGGAGCTTCTTCTTTTAAAGGCCTTCACCCCGCCCCCTCGAGGCCTCTCTACATTAGCTCGTTCATTGCCACACCTGGATTTCGGAGGCACACGTTTGACCAATAAGCCTCTAAGTGCGCCTTTTGAAGGATCTAGAATAATTGGCAGGTGATACCAATGAGAAACGTCTGAAGCCCGTGTCCACACCCTGTTTTTCAAGTTTAACAATGTACAATCTAGCAGCCCTTCCTGAAGGAGCTGATGCAAACAGCAACAAGATCCAGGGCAGCTGATAAAGCAAAGGTCAGACCCCAACAACCAAATTTAGCTGTAGGTGGACCAGCAGTGGCACATGCCTGTAATTCCAGCAACCTGGAAACACAAAGTAGGAGTACTGCAGATTTGAGGCCATCCTCAGCCTTAGCTATCCATCCCACTCTTGGGTGCTTTCCCAGAATACCTAGAATCAGTATTATTACAAAGAAACAGCTACATCAATGTTTATAGAAGCTCAACTTACAATAGCTAACTTATGGAATCAATCCAGACCCATTTTGGATGAATGCATCCAAAAACTGTGTTGTGTGTGTGTGTATACACACACACATGCATACACACAATGAAGTTGTACTCTGTTATTAGAAACAACGATATTGTGGCCCTTGATGGTAATAGATGGCAGTGGAAGAAATCATGCTGAGGGAAGTTAGCCAAACCAACAGTTTGTTTCAACAGGGCCGAGTGTTTTCACTCATTTGTGGAAGCTGAAGCTAAACCCAAGCTTGGGTGAAAGGTAGTCAAACTCATGAATTGGACCCACCAAGGGCATAGCAACACATTATCTAGGGGAACCATAGACATGTAGGGGGTGCAGGAGAAAGAGAGGCAGAGGCAAGGGGATGGGAGAGGGAAACAAGATAGAGAAGGGATCTAGGGAGACAATCAACAATGTAGCATACATTGTGTATTATGTACACAATCATTTAATTTTGTAAAATTTCACAATCTTATACATATTTGTTGGGGACATATTATAGAAGAATCAAGAGACTGTGTGGTGAGTAATGTGGGGGTAACTATGCTCTACGGTCAAATGCATATCATATTATTACTTTATATGCATTTATGATTGTAAAACAACTAAACTAAAAAAAAACAAAAAGCAAAACAACAAAATAAAGGAAAAAAAATATCATGGCTTTTACAAGTTAATGGATAGAAAAACAGAAAATATGCTGATCAAAATAAGCTAAACCCAGAGACTTCAAAGTCAAATGTTTTATCTCATTTGCATAAGCTAGAGCAAAAACAAGGATACAGTGAATGTCAGACAAGTTTATTTACTAGACACACCAAATTAAAACTATCCTATAACCAGGAGTAACTATAGTTGTATGGGGAGGGGAGGGTGGGGAAACAGAGAGGAGAGAGGAGGAAGAGGGAAAAGGGAGTTCTCAATTCTGCAAGGTACACTTGACACCCCAGAGAAGCCAAATAATACTCATGCATGCATTTAAATCTTGAAAATTCAAAAATTAATATATGTATATATATGTAATTTATATATATATAAGAGGCAGGCATTACCTTATAGACAAGAGAGCAGGGAGTGGATGAATAGGGAGAGAAGCAAATAAAGATAGGGCTGAAGTTATTTTTTCATTATGTATGTATGCATGAATGTGTAACAATGAATCATTCCAATATGTGAGAACAAGCTGAACAAATAAAATAAATAATAAAAATTAAATAAATAAAAGTAAAAAGGACTGGGGATGTAGCTGAATGATAAAGCACCAGTAGATTCAATCCCCAATACCAAAAAAGAAAAAAAAAAAGATAAGAAATTTTAGTTGTATACAGAAACTTAACTGGTGATAGAAATAAGTGAGTCTGCCAGACCATGAAGCCTTTTTAAGTATTCTCAATATTTCCTAGTGGGGATGAAAGGTGGGCTCAGAATAAAGTTCCTTTCTACAATTAATAGTGGTTATTTTGCTCCAATCAGTTACTGTGTTATGGGAATGCAAGCCACATGTGGCCAGATTTTTTTTTATTTTCTTTAAGAGAAAATGGCAATTCTTTTTCAATATTAAAAACACCATGCAAGACAAAACAATTCATCATGTCTAATGTTTGCTCCTTGCTTTTATATATTTCTTCTGTTTTGAAATACTGATTTTCAAACTTACATATACAACACATATTTTGTCATAAGTATTCTATTATATGACAAATATATTTAAAACAATTATAAGGGAATCATCTTGAATTTCTCTGTTGGAAGTGCTAAAGGGGAGATCACAATCCCATACATTTCTCTAGACCACAGGGTCCTCCATAGAACAGAGATTGAAGATTATGGACAAAAAAATTTCATGCTGTTTTAGAAAGCCAAAAAAAAAATAAATCTTTATACTAAGCTGCTCTTCACTCAAGTGATAGAAAATACATTTAGCCTAGAAATTCTTTTGCATTCAATACCTCTAGTGAATATTGAACTGAAACAATTTACTTAAGAGCATATGTGGTAGACAGGTACTATGGTGCAGGTCTGTAATCTCAGTAACTGTGGAGGCTAAGGCAGGAGAATTGCAAGATTGAGGAGAGCCTCTATAATTTAGAAAGACCCACAGCAAAATACTGTCTCAAAATAAAAAGTAAAAAGGACTAGGGATGTTGTTCTGTGGTAAAGTTTCTGGGTTCAGGGCTGGAGGACATGAGTTTGAAACCCAGCACCACGTACACAACAAAGCATCCAAGTAACTATAGCCACATGAATAAATAAATAAATATTGATTCTCTCTCCTTCACTGTCCTTTGTCTCTCTTAAAAAAAGCAAAAGTCTCTGGGTTCAAATCTCCAGTACCGAAAATAAATAAATTTTAAAAATAAAGGCACATATACATATATAGATATATACCAATAAGCTGATCAGAAACTAGCTACTGGTAAATTTTCAAATCCCTTAGAATTGAAGGAAAGAATTTAGAAAAATATGCTTTAAACATATTACTACAATAATATCCTATCAAAAGCTTTAAAATTTTCCAAGCAACAGGGGAAGAAAATAATATTTTGTTTTATTACTTGATACTTAAGTGAATAATTTCATAATCTTAAAATGATTTTGCCCTGATTTTTTTATGTTTTCAAACATTTGTTCTTCTTCTATTATATTTGATTCTCCTTACATCCTGATAGGACACAAATCCTTATTTGTATTTTTAACATTCATATTCTCATTTGCTTCTGTCCAAGAATGCTAAAAATATTACTTACTATATTCAGTAAGAAGGTCAAAGTTTCTTCATTTACTCAGCATTCACATTCAAAAAGTCTGTGCTGTACCTCTACACTTTAGGATATTTACCTTTGTGAAGAAAGCAAATGTATGAACTGGTTCATAAGTGCAGCATCCTTGGGGCAGAGAGAATAATGGGGCCAGTGACACAGGAGCTCCATGAGAGATGCTGACATATTCTTTGGAATCACTACTAATGGAATAATGGAAATCATCCAGTGGACAAATATCAGTAGATTAAAGAATTAAAGGTCAATGAATGTTCTGAAAAAATATGAGCACTTAAATATTATTCCCATGTGCCATGTGTGCCCAAAAAACTAAATGGAATCGTATCTATACAGTCAACCTTGTAGCAAACCATCTTTACCTCGCAGGTAATAGCAGGTCCTTAAACCAGTAGTTCCTAATCAGGATTTTGCAAATGATTTACCTTTGAAGATTAAAAAAGAAAGATAAAAAAAATCTCAAACCCCAAAACTAGATATTATAATTTACTAAGTCTGGTATATATAGTATTTAGGAATAAAAAATAGTTAATCAACATATTTTACCAGCTGCTGGCTATAAACCAGATCTTTTGAGGATTTTTTTTTAATTAAGAAGGTAGAAAAATTAAAAGCTCCTTCCAGGAAACTCATTTTGGTGTCTGCTTTAGCAATGTATTGTAGAAATAATTCAAAGACAAAAACAAACAAAAAAATCATCAAAAAGCCCAAGAAGTTATTGTTGCTGTCAAAGTCCTACAAAGTAAGAAATGGTCAGTGTTAACCAAAGCCTAGGACCAGAAATTTAAAATTCAGGATGTTTATAAAGTTATAAGCTATCAAACACATCCTACTTTAAAAAATCAGAAATAATAGAAATACTTATTTATTGTAATTCAATTTTTGTCATGATAGAGATTCAAATGTGCAATTAATTTAACTTTGAAACAATTCATTAATTAGAAATTGACATTTAAAAAGACTTCATTTCTGTTTTATGTTTTCTGTGTGCTTTATATGTCTATTACAAGTTATGAATATGAGTTATTAATAAGTGTTCTAAAAAGTAATGAATTTAGATTCAAAAACAGTTAATGGTTATTATATATCCAATTACAATGTTTATTATTGAAATCTAGATTACTCTGTCAATATGACTCACTTACCTGAACATTCAATTGCTTGAGCAGAAGACATGATACCAGGGTAGAGATTAGGAGGGATAAGAGAAACAGATACCAGAGCCTATTTTAATTATTTGAAAGGAAAAGCATAGATTAATAACTTGTTGCATTCTGTACTCAAGAACTAAATATTATGATGAGGTAATTCCTTCCATTTCAGGGAGCAGTGACTTTGGAATCCCATTGTCCTTATCAGTAAATCCTGATATGTCTTTTCAAGAATAACTGTTGTATGAGCTCTGGGAATCTGCTAATCCATTGATCATCAGGCTTCTCTCAATGTCTTTTATGCTTTCTCAATCTCTCTGAGTACTTTTCCATCATTTTCCTTGTCTGAAATATTTCTTTAACTTTAGTAACTGAGACTTTCCCTAACACTAATGTAAATGATTGGAAAATTGGCTTCTTAGTGAATTATTTGGTTGATTCCAATGGGATAAATATAATTTAAAATATTATACAGTCTAAATGCTAAGAAACACAGTTCAGAGTACTTACGTAAGGCTTCCTTATCTTTTATAACACTTTATTTCACTTTATTAACGCATCAATATTTTACAAATAAGAAACATATTTCCTTTGTCTAGCTTAGTGTTAATAACTGCAAGTTAGTATGTAAAATGCAAAAGAGAAATAATTTACTTGTTATTGTTTTTCAATAAATTCTAACATTTTATCACAAGCAAATCTCTTCTAAACAGTGGGATACTACATAAGATTTAGATTTATTTGGTGAAAACTTAAGATGTTGTACTTATTATTGAATATATGATATTTACAACAATTCATGTCTTACTCATTTAGAATCCTTATATGTAAACCATTTTGCATTAAAATACAAGAAACTTTCCCAAAATTATTTAATAGCAAAAAGTATTTTAAAATTCAAATATTATATTCATCAAAAGTTTAAGATAGGCACATGAAAATATTTCTAATAGATTGTACCTTAATCAGATTTAATAATCAAAAAGGAGAATTCTAACATCAATCAATGGAAACATAATATTCTCCATGAATCAGACCCAGATCATTTTTATCTACATGATTTTGAACATATGAAATACATACATGTTTTTCTCAATGCCTGAAGTAACTGAATTAGAAATATCACATTATTCATACTTTTATCTATGCTGAATTTTGTCTTTCTAAAAAGAATCTGACAGATTTGCATTAGACATACAAAAGCACAAAACAAAATTCTTCATGATACCCAAAACTTTGCATTTTTGCTAAAATAAATTTAATGGACCAATCTCAAATTCCCTGTAGGAGATAAATGTTTCTTCTAGTTCTTTCTGAGGTTGACTTAATCTCAGTAGAAAACCATATTCATGGGCAGCCACATCTGGCAGCTAATAGCACATAAGCTTCAACCTGTAATTGAGGGTATAATTTCATGTTCCTTTGCCAGGCTTCAGGATAGTTGCTGTTATTACCAAAATTAGGTACTCTTTAGACATTTTGGGGTTATACATCAGAAGAAATTTAATGCTGTCTCTCATTGGAGGGACGATGTCTGCAAAATCTATAATCAGCAAGTGACTGCCGTTCTTGCCCTCTTCTAGAAGTTCTTCTATAAATCTTTGCAATTATTATGTTCCAATATTCTTTTCAATTTTGCTTATGTTACCATCCTAAAACAATTAGTGTATATTTAGTATAAACACTATATTAAAAGTGTGAGCAGACCAGGTGTATTCTAAATTATATCAGTTTGCTATTCATATAACACTGTTTTTAAAATTGCATTCTTATTTTATGTATTTAGAAGAACATAGAAAGTGAAGAGTGTTTTGATTCGATCCCATGCCCATATAATTAAAAAAAAACTTTGTTTCTAGGACTAATAGATATATTAGAACATTTGTCATTTGGCCAATTATGTAATAAGACTGACTCAATATTTAATGGAGGAAGTAAAGGACCTAGAATAATACTCAAGTTTCTTAGTTGACAGGATGAAGAAACGTACTACTCCTAAAGATTCTGAGTAAGGGAAATTAGACTGCTAAACGATTGGATCGATGAGTAGCAAATTGAACTTTGGCTATGTTCCACCTTTAGTGATAATGAAATGGGCAAGGGGAAGTAAGCTCAGTTATATCATCTGCTTGATTTTCTACCCTGCCAAAGTTCAAGTCATATTGCTCATGTTTATTTTCTCAATCTTCCAAATGAATGTAAATGTCCATGAAAATAGGGATGAGTTTGACTTGTTGATCAGTGACTTATCTGTATATCAATGTGCCAAGACCGCAACATTCACATATTAAGTGTAACAAATGAAATAAAGTCTGAAGTAAAATGTTGATTGCTATCTGCCTAGAGATGGCTCAAACCACAGGTGTAAATGCAATTGTTCAGAACGAATGGCACATAATAGTGTCACATTAACATTTTTCTCTTAGGATATGTAGAATATAAATCATAAAGTTAAGGATAGGTGAGGATTGAACAGTGAAAAGACATTCAAGGAGCATAAGACTGTGCTGGGCACTGTACAGAGACATAACAATTTCATTGAAGTATCCAGGAACACTAGATGGTTTCCTGAAATTTAGACAAATTTTAAAAGAAAAATATATTTTAAATAGAAATATATCATATAAAAATATATAGCATGCACCATACTAAATAAAAATATAGTTATATATTTCATATGAATTTATGTTTTTATTTCATATATTTTGCTTAGCATCTATTTCAGCAAAAAAAAATTTGTCCTTGGAAAAGTGCTTTTGAGTATATTAGTCAGTCACTAAAACTGATGTCATGGTCGATAGAAGTTTACATATATTGCATAGTCCTGGGTTTGAGCAGTAGTAAAAAAATGAAATTATTCTGTTACAATGTCTGAAGAAGAATTTTTCATGTGAAATAACAACTGATTCTCATATTACAGATGACGTGTCATCAATAATAGAATTCAAATTTGATGGCACAGCTGTGCCTTATACTCCGTTTTGTTTTTGTGTCATGTTATGCAATATGACTGTATATCATACTGTGATCCAGGAATTATTTAAATACTGTTCTGTATTTTTGTTGTTATTTTGGTAGAATTGTATTAGTGTTCTTTTTTCAGGTTTGGCTTACTTATTATTTTAAGATTTTTCATTTTCAGTTTTACTGAGTTATAGTTGACAAAAAACTACATTGAAAATGCACAGTGTGATGATTGATTTGATATACAATGATATAGCTCCTTATCAAGCTAATTAACATATTCATCATCCTTGTCGTGTGTGTGTGTGTGTGTGTGTGTGTGTGTGTGTGTTGAGAACAGTTGAAATCTACTCTTTGGGAATATTTTAGTTGTACACGAGAGGATTAATAACCATAATTACCATGCTGCATGTTAGGTCTCCAGATTTTAATGCATCTTATGTTGAAATTTTGTCTAACTGGCTTCTGCTACAGGTAGACAGTCTCCCAGCTGTGGCTATATATTAGTTACTGTCCCCAGATATCAAACATTTCCCCACTTCTCCAAACCCAGACTCTGGTAACCAACATTTGCCTCTGTTTCACTGAGTTCTGAAGGAAGAGTTCACTAGAGGGGACTGATGCTGTTAATCATCCTTCCACTAAATGAGGTAAGGCTTTGATCTGTACTCATTTGTTAAGAATAAATCACTATTGTTCGAATTTTTCATTTTTGCCACTCTAACAGGAATGAGGTGGTATCTCATTGAAGTTTTGAATTGCATTTCCCTTATAGCTATTGATGTAGAGCATTTTCTCATGAACAACAACAGATGCTGGAGGGGCTGTGGAAAAAGAGGAACACTGTCACACTGCTGGTGGGACTGCAAACTGATTCAGCCACTCTGGAAAGCAGTGTGGAAAATCCTTAAAAAATTAGGGATGGAACCACCTTATGACCCAGCTATCCCACTCCTGGGTATTTTCCCAAAGAGTTAGAATCAGCATATTATAGTGATGTGGCTTCATCAATGTTTACAGCAGCTCAATTTACTATAGCTAGACTATGGAACCAACCCAGATGCCCATTACTCGATGAGTGGATACAAAACTTTGGTACATATATACAATGGAATACTACTCAGCCATTAGAGAAGACAATATTATGGTTTTTGAAATCAAATGGATGGAGATGGAAAGAATTATGCTAAGTGAAATATCCCAATCTCAGAGACTCAAGGGCCGAATGGTTTCTGTCATCTGTGGAAACTAGAATACATCAAGAAGCAGTATGTTAGGTGGTTCAGCTAATAATAACTTCAAATTCTATGATTCTTAATGCAATAGGGGAATGAATGCCTAGGATACCTGGAGGCGTAGGGTGGGGGACAAGGTGGGGGGAAGGCCTAGGAAGAATATCTAGGAGACTGGAGGGTGGGAATATGGGGGAATCATCTCTGAAGGAGATCTCTGACCTTCATGAGATATCCATTTAACTCAGGGTTTCTTCTGGGGGAAACAGCAACATGGGGAACCCAAGCTGGGCATCCATGACATGGCATTAGCCTTGAATAACTAAGTATATATACATTTGTTCTTGAATGTTTGATAATGTTTTACCCTCAATTGTAACTCCATACCCCTGCTGGAGACATGAAGCAAATTTTGTTGAACACAGAAC
Organism: Aplodontia rufa; assembly: GCA_004027875.1. Lineage (NCBI taxonomy): Eukaryota > Metazoa > Chordata > Mammalia > Rodentia > Aplodontiidae > Aplodontia > Aplodontia rufa. Next base: position 15,869 of record PVKS010038113.1, read on the forward strand.
TTAGTGGGATTCTGGAAAGTAAAATCCAAAGAAGTGTGCTACCCTATCCTCACCAGATGAAAACTCCCAGGAGTTCCTCATTCTCTCGCTAATCCTAAGACTCTACAAGTTCATCAGAATCATCACTTGCAGGTTCCCACCTCTTTTAAGTCTCTGTGGCTCCTGCTCCGTGTCAGTGGTTGCCAGTTGTCACTGTATTTGCCAGTCTCTCTTGACATTATTTGTTTGACCTGTAGCCTCAGCTCGCTGATGTTATTGACTTAGAGATTTCTTGCTCTTTCCATTAGAACATTTCCCAAGCCAGAAAAGTGAGAGATTTGCAAGTTTTTAAAAAGTTGTCTTCTTTTTCTTTTCAAAAAATATTGTAAAGAAGTCCAACTAACACAGGGTAAACTAGGGGGAAACATGGGATGGGGGGGAATACAAAGGGAGGAGACCATGGAATGGCATCAGACTCTGCTCAATCTATTATTATGAATGTGTTCATGGTTGTATGGCAATGGTTTCCTCCTAAAAATAAGACTATATTGGACAAATTAAAAAAATACGGTAAGGAAAAAAGTAATGTTTTCCAAGCTTCTTACATGTCAGAGGTAAAGCCAAAAGCCACCTATATTAAAACTACATGAATTCTCGATTAAAATTTCCTCATTTAAAAAATCTAGTGAATTCTTTACTGGATCTTTCAAAAACAATAAATTGTCATATGTCATTTGCCATGTATTTCCTTTTCTCAGTTTTGCTTGCAAACATACAATATAAATACCTTTTTCTCCACATAGTGATGGTGATTGAGTCTTCTCATGTCAATAATGGAAGATAGCCACAAAATTGACTGCTGCTTCTAGAATACAACCTTTTGTTTTTGTTTTTGTTTTGGTCCTGAAAATTCTATGTACTTACATAATTTAGATCACAATTTAGTTGATATGTTTTTCCTTTTTATTTCTAAACATGTCTTTTCATTTTCTATCTAGCACTCTACTGAACATGGTAAAATAACACTCATTCTGTAAAAATGCAATCCACAAAGCCCCACAAAGCAGGCTGTCTTTATTTAATGTCTCCACCTGTGACAATGGCAAAATGGCACAAGCATATCATTTTGTAAATATTCAAAATATTCAGAGACATGCTCTTACCCTGAATTGATTCCTGAGAGTCTTTCCAAGTTTCTCTGCAGTTTATATTTAATTATGGCACAAAACAGCAAACCATTATCTCTCTTTAAAATTTGGAAGATATTTCTCTTTTTCATTTTATTATTTGGATGTCTGATTCTTAGTAGTAGTCATATTTCAAATTCAATTTTCTCACTGAATCTCTAAATATACACAAAGGCATAAATAATTGTTTAACATCTCCCACGTTCTAAAAGACACTACATTTCATATAAATTCATAATTTCCTTTATATATATGTGTGTGTGTGTGTGTGTGTGTGTGTGTGTACACACACACAATGCCTGGCATGTTATGATTAATGATGCAGATTTAAAGTGTTATAAATGTTTTGTACTTTGTTATATATGTAGTAGGAAAGAATAATATGAAGTAATGAATTTTTTCTAACATAATAATTTTAAATGTAATTTTAAAAAATAATCAAATGTAACATTTCATTAGCTTCTTCCAACAGAAATGATATGGACCCACAAATGGCAATATACTGGTTTAGGCTAGAGATAGAGCAATATGATATCTGGATAGATTATGTCAAACCACATGGATATATTCAGCTACTGAATGTAAATCTCAGTAAAGGCAATAATAATGATTATTTACTCTGGAAAAAGCATACTTTCATATTCTCTAAGACTTATGTAATCATATATATATTTAAAAGATAGTTGAAATGGTCTAATACATTAAGCTTCTCATTAAGACTTTATTGTAATAGGGCCACAGTAACAAAGACAGCATGGTACTGGTATCAAGACAGGGAAGAAGACCAATGGAATAGAATAGAAGACCCCGAAACCAATCCTCAAATCTTTAAACATCTGATTTTTGACAAAGGGGGTCAAAATATTACATGGAGATGTGACAGCCTCTTTAACAAATGGTGCTGGACAAACTGGTCCTCCACCTGCAGAAAGTTGAAATTAGACCCATATCTTTCTCCTTGCACAAGAATCAAATCAAAATGGATCAAAGAGCTTGGTATCAAACCAGCTACATTGCAACTGATAGAAGAAAAAATTGGTCCAACACTTCAACATTTAGGAGTAGGCAAAGACTTTCTCAACAGGTCTCCGAAAGCGAAGGAAATAAAGTAAAAAATCAGT
>PVKS010038114.1:0-18160 GCA_004027875.1 Aplodontia rufa
GGCTGGTCTTGAATGCCCAAAGCTCCTGCCTTCGCTTCCCAAGTAGCTGGAATTACAGGTTCCTGGCTGAGATAATATTTTGGACACAGTTTTATAAACTATAAAAAGCACTGTGAATGTAGTTATGATTGGCAGGGGTCTTAGGTGACAGGTTGGTGATTAAGAAGGATGTAAAGAAAGATGATGGATTCATGACGCTTATCATTGGCACATACATAACCTGCTTTTATTAACCAGTCAGTCAGCTGTGTAACTAGCTATGTAATAAACACTCTTAACCCTCCTGCTTCAAAACAAAAGGTAGGCCCTGGGCAGTGGCCTGCACTGAAGCACAGTGTCTCACTGCTCAAGGTAAACATTGTTCCGAACCACATTCCGTCTTGCTTGTTTTGCTTTTCACAGTCCTGTTGCATCTCTGTTTATTCCTAAAATGTTTACGTTTATATTCTGAGTTATTTTAGCTTAATAAGAAAGGTTACCACTTTATGTGATTTTTTGGAACTTACGTTTTTCCCTTAACATTGTCTTGTTAATGTTCAGCCACAGGGTTGAACGTTGCTTTGGCGCGTTCATTTTGACATCTGTGTGAATGTATCACAGTTACCTGTTCACGCTTTGTCAGTGGGCATTTGTTTCCAGAAGTGCTGCTCTGAGTTTTCTAATGTGTGTCTTTCATCGTACGTGTGCGAGAGTGTCTCTTGGGTGTGGGCCTAGTGGAATTGCTGAAGTATGGGGTGCACATGAAGTTCAGCTTCAGGAGATAACACCTAACCGTTGTTCAAAATCTCACACCAATTTCTGCTTTCGTCGGCATTGTCACGCGAGCACGAGGAGCCATGTGTTTTCCACACATAGTAATTAGATTTTGTAAATTTTTGCCAACTGAATGCATGTAATATGTTAATCTTGTGGTAGACCTGATTTGCTTCACCCAGATCACTAATGATGCCAAACGTCTTTTCATGTTTATTAGCCATATGCGTTTCTTCTTCGGAATGTCCATGTGTTTTCCCTTTTCCTTGTTTGGTTGTTAGTGCTATTCTTACTGATTTGTATGTGTTCTTTATATCTTCTCTGTTCACTGAGTTTCAATTTATTATATTTTGTTTCTAACTCCTGCTTTTTTTTTTTTTAAAGAGAGAGAGAGAGGGAGAGAATCAATTTTATTTATTTTTTCATGTGGCCTTTGTTTCTCTGCCACTTAGCTGTGTATGTGGTGCTGGAGTTTAAACCTGGGTCCTCATGCATGCCAGGCAAGTACTCCAACCACTGAGCCACTGCTTCAACCCCTCTAACCCCTGCTTTTGATACCTTTTTCTGTTTTTACTTTTGATACCCTTTTCTGTTTTTTTAAATGTATAAAATGTGTTGAATATCTGATAATGAATATTCCTGAAGCTTTTGTCTGTGAGTTTGTGTCTGTTGTCTGTTTAGTTTCATCACTGGGGCCTTGAAACGTTGTGTTTCATGACTTTTTATTATGTGATTATGTTTGATTGAACTTTATCTATGGTAAGTTTTGAGGCTTGGATTGAAGGTTCATTTCTTCATTTCTTCAAGGAGGATCTTTTTTTTCCCACTAGTACCAGGGATTGAACTCAGGGGCTCTGAGTCACTGAGTCACATCCATATCCTCCTTTTTTTCCCTTTTTTTTAAAGAGGGAGAGAGAGGCTGGAGTGGTGTCTCGGCAGTTATGGCACTTGCCTGGCATGTGCAAGGACATGAGTTCGAACCCCAGCACCACGGACACAAGTAAGTGTGGGAGTAACAAAATCCACATGAAAAATAAATAAAATTGATTCTTTATCTCTCACTGTCCATCTCTCTTTAAAAAAAAAAAAAAGAGAGAGAATAATTTATTTATTTTTTCATCTGGCCTTTGTTTCTTTGACAGTTGTTGCTCGGGTTTGAACCCGGGTCCTTGCACATTCCAGGCATGCACTCACTCTTCACTGCGGAGCCACTGCTCTAGCCCCTCCCCACTTTTTTTTTTTTTTTTTTTTTGAGACAGGGTCTCCCTAAATTGCCTAGGGCCTAACTTGCAGAGGCTGGCCCTGAACTTGCAATTCTCCTGCCTCGGCCTCTCTAGTCACTGGGATTACAGGTGTGCACCACCATGCCCAGCTTCTTCTTTGGTTTTTGCCAGGCCTCTAGTATTAACACAGAGACATTTAAAAATGAATTCTCAACTTCAGTTTTTCATTCAATGTGGTGATGAAACTTAGGCCACAAAATGTACCTGAGCACCAGCCTGTGGTTATGATATTTTTTCCTACTCCAGCCGTCCTCCAACTGGGAAGGGCAAGTGTCCCTGCTGTCGCAGGGTGTTCTTGTTTTGTTTTCCTAGTTCAGGCTTTTCCTGGCTTTATTTGGGGCTTTAATTATTATTATTATTATTTTTTTTAAGAAAGAAGGACAGTAGGGGCTGGAGCGGTGGCTCAGCAATTACGGCACTTGCCTGGCATGTGCAAGGATACGGGTTCAAACCCCAGCACCACATACACAATGAAGTGTCAGAGCAATGAAAGTCACATGAAAAACTAAATAAAATTGATTCTCTCTTTCTCTCGCTCCTTTTTTTTATTCTGATGTTATTATATGCAGCATTCTTGTGATGTACTACTGTTGAAAACCCTATGAGTCGGGGTACTGAGTTTTTTTTTTTTTTTTAAAGAGAGAGGAGGAGAGAATTTTATTTATTTATTTTTTAACCTCACTCTTGTTTCTCCAGCACTTAGTTGTGTATGTGGTTTTGGGGTTTGAACCTGGGTTCTCACACATGCCAGGAAAGTGCTCCAACCAGAGAGCCACCACTCCAGCCCCTATTTGGGGTTTTTAAAATTGGACTCCCTTGGCTTTGTCTTCTGCCTGAGTCACCAAGCAAAGCTTTAAGGTCACCGGAGGTCAGCATAACATTTCTGTATTTGTGGTTTTGCTTTTCTCTTTTAGTGTCTATATATTTTCCTTGCTTTCCTGCTCCTTCTCTGATGCAGTTAGAAATATATTCTTCTTTTATCTAGCATGTTGGGTTATCTAGACTGCATCACACCGATAAACCCCTACCTGGTTTATGACTGAAGAGGTTCCCTGAAATGGATCTCTCAGATCAGAGTATTACAGACACTAAAAGTTAAAAAACATGGACATTGGGGCTGGAGCGGTGGCTCGGCGGTGTCAGAGCAACGAAAGCCATGTGAAAAACTCAATAAAAATTGATTCTGTCTCTGTTTCTCTCTTTCTCACTGTCTTTCTCTCTTTTAAACAACAACAACAACAACAACAAAACGTGGACATCATTGTCAAAGTACACTAGTCACTGTGTGCCAAGATGTTGCTGGTTGCCGTTAGTTTTTGTTCCTAGTATAATTTCATTTCTTTCTTTCTTCTTCTTTTTCTTCTTTTTTTTTTTTTTAAGATAAGAGGGAGAGAGAGTGAGAGAAAGAGAGAGTCAGTTCTCTTCACTTTTCCATCTGGCCTTTGTTTCTGCAACACCCAGTTGTGTAAGTAATGCTGGGGTTTGAACCCTGGTCCTTAGGCCTGCCAGGCAAGCGCTCCAGCCCATGGAACTTCATTTCGATTTAGGCTACTAAGTACGTGTAGACAGTTGCTCCTCATCATTTTTTTTTCCTGTTCTGTAGATTGAACTCAGGACCTCATGCATGCTAGGTAAATGTTCTCCCACTGAAATACATTGACAACTCTTTTAAAAATTTATTTTGAGGGCCCTGGAATGGTGGCTCAGTGGTTATGGCACTTGCTTGGCATGCACAAGGATGCAGGTTTGAACCTTACCAACATGTATACAATGAAGTGTCAGAGCAATGAAAACCACATGAAGCACTAAATAAAATTGATTCTTTCTCCCCCCCACTTTCTCTTTCTCTCACTGTCCCTCTCTCTTTTTAATTTTTTTTTTTTTTTTTGAGACAGGATCTGACTAAGTTTTTGAGGCTGGCCTCAAACTTGAGATCCTCCCACCTCAGCCTCCCAAATTGCTAGGATTTCAGGTGTGTGCATCTCACCTGGTTTCATCTCATAATCTTAAGAAGATGACACAGCAGCTTCATTTCCCATGCAGGGTAGAATTCATGTTTGCCTAGGGTATTGAGAAGTACTGTAGTGACTCCCTTATTTTCAGGTCTTAAATCTCAGTATATACTTATCATTTCAGATAAGCCAAATCAACTTTTTAATCATACAGTGTTTCTTAATTTGGAATTGAACATAAAACCTCAAATAGAGAAAGCATTCATGTAAAATTTTTATGATAAGTAAATTAGGAAATAGCAATTGTGGTTATCAAGTTATTTTTATCTTTTATTCATTGATTTTTACTTTTTTGTCAGTGAACAACTTTCTAAAAAATAGTTTTTTGAAGGAAGATGAGTTGTGGGATTAGGAGAGGATTTTTTTTTTTTTTTTGTACCTGGGATTGAACACAGGGCTGCTTAACCACTAAGCAACATTCCCAGTTCCTTTTTATTTTGAGACAGGGTCTTGCTAAACTGCTAAGGCTGGCCTCAAACTTGCCATCCTCTGTGTCAATCCCCCAAACTGCTGGGGTTACAGGCACGCACCACTCCGTGCAGCTGTTTTTTTTTTTTTTAATTTATATGTACTACTCAGCGCATAATATCTCTAATTCATTGGTATTTCTAACTCAATTCGAAGTAAAAACATAATTTTTTTTTGAGAGAGTTAATTTTTTTTCATCTGGTATTTATTTTGCCTTTATTTATTGGTGCATGTGGTGTTGGGGATTGAACCCCGGGCTTTGCGCATGCCAGGCAAGTGACTACCCCTGAGCCACCTCTCCAGCCCAATAAACAGGCTCTTTATAAGCTCGAATAGGAAACACTTACGGTACTAAATATGAACATCAAAAGAGCTTTAGAGATAGGGCTGGAGTGGTGGCTCAGCAGTTATGGCACTTGTCTGGCATGCACGAGAATGCGGGTTCAAACCCCAGCACCACATACATGATGAAGTATTGGAGCAGCAAAGGCCACATGAAAAACTGAATAAAATTGATTCCCTCTCTCTCTTTCTCATGTCCCCCTCTCTCTCTTAAAAAAAAAATAAAAAGAGCTTTAGAGATGATGAATACCTGGGCAGTTTAAGAACCTCAAAAATCATCTTTCGTGTGCTGTCACATTGGAGAGATGAGGAGCAGAAAAGTGAGCTGAGCTGCCAAACATCTATCAAGTTACTCTCAAAACTGCAGCTGGAAATGAGACCTCCTAGCTGAACACATTCTTTTCTGTGCTGTTTTCTCCCTTTGTGTCAGGGTTAGCTAAGCATTTTTAATTTCTATAAATTTAAAAAATCACTATACATTTTATGAAATGAAGTGACCCCACCATGTTCAAAATTAATTTATGAAACAGCCATTTTACATAATAATCTTTGGAAGTTATGGGAGTATTAAGCAGACAACACAGATTTCTCAAGTTTATTTCTAGAATATCAGTAATGACTATGACTCCAGGCAAACTTGTCTGTTAATTAGAGTGAAAAAAAAAATCAGGAAGTCTGAGATGTAGACAGATCAGGATACCAGGGAAGTGAAATAGAGCTTTTTCTGAAATAAGAGAGCTGCTTTTTATAAACAAATGACTGCCATTACTTCCTGTTTTTAAAATCCTATTAAAAACTGTTTGGGAATTTTATCAGCTCTCTGTAGTTCCAGATATAACTATAAATAAGACTGTAAAAGAAATGAAGTTGTAGAGACAAGCAAGCATTTCACATCAACGGCATTTTTGTTGATGCTGATTAATAACAATGGCAACTGGCATTGCTTAAGCACTTCCTGTGAACCAGTGGGGCTGGAAGGTGGGCTTGTCTAGTTCTAAAGGGCCCTAGAAGATAGATATTTTTTTGTAGATTAGAAAGCCAAAGCTCAGAAAGCCTAAGCATGTTCCAAGTCACTTTGCTAATAAGTGGTGAGGCTGGGCTGGGAGGCACAGAGCTCCGCCAGATTCCAGGGCTACACCTAAGCTCAGTTTTCTGTTACCTCCCTAGAGCAGTTTCATTTCTGATGGATGTTTGGGAGAGTTTAGCTGGTTTCTAGAGCACACTGTGCTTTAAAACTCTTGTTGCAAATATTGCAGCAGTGATGGTGGTGGGTAGAAGGATAACTAGGAAGAAAGTAATGATGGAAGGGAGTCAGTATTTTTGGGTACTTACTATGTGCTAGGCAGACAGGGGCTTTTACAAAATTTCATTCACTGTTCATTTTTCCATTCTACAGATACTCTCTGAGCATGTGCTATGGGTTTGTCACTGTGCTTCAAAGCGGAAATACAGTAGTGAACAAAACAAAGTCCCTGTAATCCTGGACACCCCTGCTCCCCTCTACTGCCACTGGGGAAGTGGGAGACAGAGGACAATGAAAAGTAAATTAGACTTGTCAGGAGGGGTAGGTGCCATGGGGAAAGGGAATAGGGAGATGGGGAGATAAAGTGATATAAGGTTGGTTAGGGAAGGATTTCTTTAAAAAGGTGCCAGTTGAGAAGTTCTTGAAGTATAAATCCTGAGGCCTTAGAGGTACAGGCTTTGGAATTTTTCCAAGTGAAGCTGGAAGTCATGGAGAGTTATCTGTGCATCCCCTACTTAATAATGTGAAGGTAAAGAATTTATAAAATTGTAAGGAACTTTACTTTTCTTTACCTCTCTGCCTTTCGCCCATTTGGCTTTGCTGCTCTCAGATGGTCCACGCTATCCTTTTTGGAGGAAATTGCCGAAGTCACTAATTGCCTAAGATGCCTTTGTGTGCTTCATTGTCCCTCCTGTAAGTATGTGCGTTTTGTAAGTCTGTCACAGGCTAGGAAGATTGAAGTGCTCTAACACGGGAGCACTTCAGACATCGTGGCACCAGTTTTTGGAGCAGATCTTCTGACTCCCGTCAGATCACATCACAGATTATGGAAGCAGGTGAGACGATAAGGCCATCTGTCTCCATGACTCAGTGGAGCGGTAGTGATGAGCTGCTGCACTGAGCAAGGGAAGCTGACTGGCGGATTTTCACGATTAAATTAAAAGCCTGTGCTTATTCTTGAGTAGTTTTTGAATTGGGCCAGGATGTGTTTCTGTTAGGACAGGAAACTCGTTCAGTTTCTTGAATCTCTGTCTCTGTGTTGGTCAGAAATGGCTGTAGGAAAAATTGTGAAATAGGCAAAATCTATCTTTCCTTACCTCTAGGAGTGTCAGTGTCCACCCACCCCGCCCCACCTCCACCCCTGCTTTTTTGGTACCAGGGATTGAATCCAGGGGTGTTTAACCGCTGGGTCACATCCCCATTTCTTATTTTGAGATAGGGTCTCACTCAATTGCTTAAGGCCTCACTAAGTTGCTGAGGCTGGCTTTGTACTTGTGGTCCTCCTGCTTAGCCTCCTGAGCCACTGGGAATACAGGCATGCACTACCATGCCTGGCTCTGTTTTTCTTTAAAGAAAGAAGGGAGAGTGAGGAGAGAGAGAGAGAGAAGGAATTTTTATTTAGTTTTTTAGTTTTTCATCTGACTTTAATTCCTCGGACACTTTGTTGTGTACGTGGTGCTGGGGTTTGAACTCGCGCACTTGCGCATGCCAGGCAAGCACCGTAACCACCGAGCCACCACTCCAGCCCCTCTCCTTTTCTTTTTACCAAAATATTTTTCAGGACATAGTCTGATGACCTTATTCACACTGAAGTATAAATCGCTAATACCAGTTTGATGTTTTTCGTCTATGGAAGATTAGAAATAAAAAGCTTTAAACCAAAAACAAAAGCAAAAGAAATGAACCTTTATTACTGGAATTTTAGGCAATAGTGTATAAGGAGACATTAAGAGAAGTGGAAAAATCTTTTCAGGTCCTCAAAATGCTATACTTTTGAGTAATATAACTGTAATCACTGCTATTCTGGTTTTCATGTTACTTTTTATATTAGAATAAAATGCTGTGAAAATGTAGTGACTATGAGGTGTCAGGAAGGTGTCATATTAGAAGCTTTGCATACATTGTTATTTTAATACTATCTAACATCCAGTGAAGTAGCTGCGATTATCCACATTTAGAATATGAGCAGGTTAGAGAGGTTAGGTAACTTTCTTGAGGTAGAATGCATAGTTGATAATTGAGTCTTAAGCAGCACCATGGCCTCCTCACAGCCTGCTAAAAGTCTTGCATGCTTTCTTTCCATAAAATTGTAAAATGGGAACAATAGCAGGTGTTTCTATTTCCCTGAAATGTAGTCATGCTGAGTCATAAACCTCTGATAATGTCGTAGCCAGTTGTTTTAGTTAGCCTTCTTCAGAAAAACAAAGCCAATAGGATATATTGCATACGCCCAAACATATTTATTTATTTTAAGGAATTAATTCATAAGATTGTGGGGCTGGCAGATCTGAAATCTGTAGGGCAGACTCATGTGTTGGAAAGTCAGGTGAGGGTAGGTATTAGTCTTTTTGAGTCTAGCTTCTGCAGGGTAACAGGGCATCAGGCTGGAAGCTCAGGCAAGGTTTCTGTGTTGTGGTCTTGAGGAAAGTTTCCTCTTCACGAAAACTTGGTTTTTGCTTTTCTTTTTGAGAGAGGGACTGAGAGAGAAAAATCAATCAACTTTATTTAGTTTTTTTTTCATATGGTCTTCATTGCTCCGACACTTTGTTGTGTACATAGTGCTGGGGTTCGAATCTGTGTCCTTGTACATTCAAGGCTGAGCCACCACTCCAGCCCTCTTGGTCTTTGCTCTTAAGGCCTTCTGCTGTTTTAATGAGACACACCTACACTGTGGAGGGTAATCTGATATTAAGTACATCTAAAAAATGCCTTCAGAGCAACATCTATACTGGTGTTTTACCAAAAACTTGGTACCATAGTTTAGCCAGGTTGACACGCAAAATTAACCATTACACCAATAAACGATGATTTTCATTGAATAGACTATTGAAGGACCTGGATTCTTCACATGCCCACCCTCAAGCTGGTTCAAGTGCTGAGGCACACACAGGGCCTGTTAGTGGGGAGAATGACGTGGTGTGTAGGGACCAGCTATTCATACATTCCTACAAACGTGTGTGTATTTCTGACAAAATTTGTCATATTTTCTGGATACAGATAATATTTTTCAAAAATTCTTTGCTCTATGTTATTGTTGGAGAAAGCCATAAGACTGGCTGGGAAAGCCCCTGTTGAGGAAGGGAGGATTAAAATAAAAAGACTTAAGCGGTATTTCAGGGTCAGGAGGGCAGCTGGGAAGGGGAGGAAGGTCAGCGAATTGGAATTTACATGAGTCATGAGTGCACATTATGACCAAGGAGGGAGAGGGCTATGGGGCTGTAAAGCCAGGGCACAGGGTTGGAACTGAGAAGAGAGTCTTGCTGCAGTGGGCACCGGGAAAGAATGAGGGGAGTTGCTTTATGGCTTTAAGTAGAGTAATATAAGGGCTCCTAATACGTTATAAGACTAATAATAAAACAATGCATCATGACTACTGTGGTCTCTAATGCAACTCCTGTGTGAAAGGGGACTCTCTATAGCTTCTTTTTTTTTTAAATCAATTTTATTTATTTTTCCATCTGGAAAAATAAATAAAATTGTTCCTCACTACGACTGTTCTGCCTGACTTCCCATCTTTTTCTACTTTAACTCCCTACTCTATCAGCCACAGCCCAGTCTTCCTCCAGTTTCTCTTTTTCTAATTTCCACATATTTCTCAAATTCATCACCTCCTTTCCACTTCTAATCTCAGTGATTTAATTCATGTTCTTATCATTTATTGCTGGACTGTTGCAATAACTGCCAACTAATCTTTTCTGAGTTTGACCTCCCTCCAGTCCATTCTCTGCACCTGTCAGTCACCCATCTGTCTACAAGGGCAGATTATTAATAACCCTCCAGCACCATTCTAGCTCATAAAGTCAGGTCTGGGTTCTAGCACTGCGTGCAGGAATCCCCATGATCTCCATCTCCCACCTGCTTCTCCAGCCTCACCTGCGACTGCTTCCACTTTATGCTTTCTAAACACCTAGTGCATTTCCTAGTTCTCATTCTGGGATTCTGGTTGGATAGCTGGAAGGTCACAACAGCTTTTCCCTCCTCACTGCTATCTGTTACCTTACTACCTGTTTTGGAATAAGGTGACAATAAGCAAGCAAGCTAATAATCCCCTTGTTCCCTGGTTCCAAAATAATTCAGAGTAGCCTTAAAATGAAAAATGATGCTGGGGCAAGGAGGAGATCCAGGAGGAGGTAACTGCTGTGATGATATGTGGGCTCTCTGTGTGTGTCTGAGAGCCTGGGAGAGGGAGAGAGAGGGACAGACAGACGGACATAGAAATTCAGGATATTTTTAGCTCTCACTGCAGAGCTTCTTCTCTGAATCTCCTTGCACATTGGACCCAATTGTTAAAGCCAAGCTGCTAGGCCAATGAAGGCATTGAATAGATATTTCATCCAGGGCTCACTGGTAAGGACTGAGAGATTGTGATGTCTGAGAACCTGTCACTTCCCGCACAGTGAGTTTGAATCTCAATCTGTAAACTCTGGTATAAGATAGATAACTTTTTTTTTTAAACTCAGGTTCCAACTAGCAGACCCACTTTACTCCATTCCTTTACTCCCCACTTCTTCTACACCTCAAACTTGTGGTAAGGTTTTGGGGTCCTAGAAAACGCACGCTAAGGTGTGAGGGAATGGGAAGGAACATTTGTGCCTTCGGGTTATGCTGATGTGCTGCCTGTCATGACTCCCTGTTACCACCCTTAAGTCTGTTTTTGGGTTATTCTTAGGACACAAGGATCTTTTGGGAGTTTAGCTTTATGATCTGTGCCACTGGACATCACAAGCAGTTCTTTTTCTCTGTATGCTCTTCCGGGACTCCAGAAGTCCCTGTTGTAGGACTCACAGATTCTTCCTCTAGCCCAGGAGTGCTCTTGCCCCCTTTTTTAGGCTGGGAAATGTCTTTTTGTTCAGGGACCGCTGTCCTTTACAACTCTAGCCTTAACAGATTTAGTCTTGTGGTAAATAAAACCAGGTATTCTCTTGCAGGCTGTTCTGCATCCTGCCCTGCCACATGGCTTCCTGTAGGGGTAGAGTCAGGAAGGGAAGGGCCCAGATTACCTTGTGAAGGAAAGATCTATTGTAAAGATAAAGTGAAACCCGAGCAGCCCTTAGTGTCGATGGAGGGGCTTTGAGACATATAGTTCTGGGTTAGGTGCTCTAGGACTGGCAGATTTAGGAAAAACCCAAGTGTTAGTTAAGGGCATTTGGAATGCACTTAGCATTTATTCGCTAAAGGGGTCACTGCAGTCAGTTTGGTTTGCTACCATCCCAGCCAGGCAGAGTTTTCTGGCAAGCCAGGGTAGAGGCAGTGGACCTTCTTATGTCCAGGCACTGATTGATCCCTGGTCCCAATGAGGTGAGGCTTAAGGTGGTGACATTGTTTTCACTTAACACACATATAACAACCCTGTTTTCCTAGGATGGGGCAAGGGGGAGTACCAAGTGCCCAGAGTTTCACAGATTTTGTTTCAGTGTCATAATAAACAGCCTTTTCCCATGAAAAAGTAATTCTTCCATTTAATTTAAGTATTAACTGTTTGAAGTGAGAGAACAGCTATGTAAATAAAAGCTATCAGAAAGAACAGTTTTCTGGAGTCTCGCTGGTGAGGACAGGTAATGAAAATGGAAGGCTAAAGGAGATATAAAGACAGACCCTTGCTATGTGTCAACAAGGATGAACTGACCCTCTATAATTGCTTTAAAAATACTGGTGTGTTTGTCTTAAGTTTTTGTTGTAATAGAGACAATAAATTTAAAAGAAAGAACAAAAGGAGGAAGGAATTGGAAAGGTACAGGGGCATCCCATAGAACTGAAGGATCAATGACCAAGCTCAGGAAGGATAGATATGGGAGTTTCATGGACCTTGTCTCCTGAGAGCTGTTATTTTCTGGAGTGGCAATTGTTTTGGCTCAACTGCAGTTGGTCATCTTACTCTGGATCAAACAAGTATGAATAGGCAGCATTATCTAATAGCTAAAATTTAATGCTTCTTATATGATGGGCATTGCTCTAAGAAATTTTCATGTATTATTTATTCTGCCACAGTAACTCCGTATATTAGCTACTGTTACATTTCATATTTCTTGGATAAGAAAACCAAAACCAGGGCTGAAGTGGTGGCTCAGGGGTTAGAGCGCTTGTCTGACATGCACCAGGACCCAGGTTCAAACCCCAGCACATACACAACTAAGTGTCAGAGAAACAAAGGCCAAATGAAAATTAAATACAATTGATTCTCTCTCTTTCTCCCCCCACTCTCATTTAAGAAAAAGAAAAAGAGAAAAGAAAGAAGGAAAACCAATATCAGAGAAACCAAAAAGTTTTCCCAAGGCCATGTGATTTTGTCCAAGATTAAGTGTTTGCCATAACCTGCACATATCTTTAACTTTCTGAGTAGAAAGCATAGATAGATGGTAGCTGGAATTTGGTCTCTGCAAAGGTCCTGTTTTTGCCTTAGTCCACACAAGTGATCATAGCTCACATTTTTTTTCTAAAAGAAGTCATAGCCACATTTTGGCTATGAAGTACTTGGCATCAGGACCTCCTCCATGGCATAGGAAGGTCGGAGAGATACATGAGAGTAAGCTGCCCTTGGGTTGGGTCGGGACTAAAACCCAGCAGTGAGTCAGTGGGCAGATAGGTCCTGCTAGACTCATGGAGATCATAAGCCAGCATCTGCACAAGTCCATTTCCTGGGCATTTGAAATGTTAACTAGAGTTCTTAGGGATGCAGCAGGCTAAGTTCAGCACTTGGTTGTCAGTAGAAACATGGCATCCCCTGATATTTGTTTGACATCCATTTAGCTGAAATATTCTAAAAATTTTAATAGCTGCCTTTTTTTTTGTCTTATCTCTCTTTTCTAGTTCTCTTGTTTTTTGAAATTTCATCCTCTTTGTGTTGATGACCATTTTCTGGTTCCCTGCACTTTTGGCTTTTCTCTTACTGTACGAATGCAACAGCACCAGCTGTCCCTCAATTTATGCTAGGATCCCCAAACTCATATGCCTACAGGAGCCAGGTGTCATAAATGAATAAAGTAGGCTGGGTAAATACTGTATCAAACTGGAAAGCACATGTCCTTTCTATAAGGTGAAACCACCACTAAGCCCAGTGTCCCATCTGAATTTTCATGTGAAATCTCCTAATTTTTAAATGTTTGCCATTAATTTGCCTGTAAAAATGGGTAGGTCAACCCCAGTGTATCTACCTGATGGGTCTGTCAGTTCTGAGTAGCAAACTCTCAGAAGCATGAGGGAGGCAGGTGGTCCCTGCAGTTCCATTCTGGCCTTTGAAGGGACTTGAGGTGATCTAATCTATTTGACTCATCACCAATCTCCTTGTTGATTTTGTATGGAAAAAAATGTGAACAATATTTTTGTGAATACATATTATTTATTGGAAGATACATTTTAAGCTTAATATGTAAAGATGATACTATTTAATTATAAATTGGCTTTTTAAAAATCACCTTTGCTTTCTCAGTTTCACATTCCTCCAAGGAAGAAGCCTGTGGGTACCTGGGACATATTTCTGATTGATTGACATGATTTTTTAGCTGACATAACAAACATATACTTAAAATATAAGATTAAATATTCTGTAGTTATTCAGTGCTTGAGTTTGCCTTCCTAATGTGTTTCTTTTTTGTGGGGCTATTTTCAGAGATGTGTTTGCTTTTCCCTTAGGTAAATTATTTAAAGTGTCCTTCCTCTGGAAAGACTATTTGTAGACATTCAAATGCAAGCTAATTCTTGATTTCTCTATAATCTATTGTGTTAATAGGATTGAATTAAGATAGACTTGCGGAGACTGGAGTGGTGGCTCAGCAGTTAGAGCGTTTGCCTGGCATACACAAGGACCCAGGTTCAAACCCCAGCACCACATACACAAAATAGGCTTGCAAGAAAAGATCTCTGTGAAAAATCTGAAAGATTTTTATAATTTTAGAAAATTCAGCATTTGGATACTTAATATAGTTTTTCTTTTATTTGTGATGTATTTGAGGAAACTTGTGGTAGTGAGGAGGCACAGAGGACCAAAAAGAATCTGAGTTTGAAGAGGCCATAAAGTAAGCAAAGCCTTGATTCCTTGGAGTAGGATGGTGCCCCCTACACACAAAGCCGTTCTTGTGAGTACAGCTGACCCCTGAACAACATGGGTGTTAGGGGTGCTTTCCATACCTGGTGCAGTCAAAAATTAGCATGACTTTTGACTCCCTCAAAACTTAACTACTGTTGACTGAGAGTCTTATGGATAACATAAACAACTAACATGTATTTTGTATGTTATATATGTTATACACAGTGAAAAACATGTGAGAACTGTGAGAGATCACTGTTTATAGTGAAAAGTAATTTACTGGAGAGACCAGCTGCTCACATGGAGAAGATATGGAGCTGATTAGCAACCTACTGTTTTAAGCAAATACTTGGATCTGCCCTGTATCTGAGCTCACTGTAGTAGCAACAAGGTGGCTGCAAAATTAATAGAGTGGTGCAGTATGTACTACAGTTACTTTTATGCAATTAAAATTTAATTCTGCACCTTTGTTTACATTTCTCTCAATGGCAAATGGCACCATGCATGGTCTGTGTTTGTGCATAGGTTTTGATAAATTTTAACATTTTGTAATAGATTGGTGTATATTTTATGAGTAAATGATAAAGTAGACCATTATATATAAATTTTATGCATTAATGACATATCTAACTTCTGTATATTTTTTAATATTTCTATCCTACACAGTCTTAGAGGTTTTTTCAGATTATCACAACTTTCCCAAAATAATATGTGCAAAAGTGAATGGACCCACTCATTTCAAACCTGAGTTGTTCAAGTGTCAACAGTGGTTGTATATTTTTGGATGGTTTTATTTTATTTTGAACTGCAAGTGACCTGCGTCTTGGTCATTTTCATGCTTTGAGACTCATACTGAACCCAGAACAAGTCTAATGCTTTTGTTTTCTCAGTATATGATAAGATCTTTGAGAAGTGTGAACATATAACATGAGCAAATTTCAGGGCACTGGTACCATGTGGGTTGAGACCACTGGCTTTCAAGTCTAAAGGACCCAGGTGAAAAATCTTGACTCCACCTTAACTGAAAAAATGGATGTGGACAAGTTACTAAACCTCTCTAAACATCTGTTTTTCTGTTTTTTTGTTTTTTGTTTTTTTGTTTTTTTGGGATTGCAGTGAGTATTAAATAAGACAGTGAGTGAAAATTCTTAGTCTAGTCCCTAATTAGAGTCACTTATTAAATGGTGCATCAGGGTGGGATATATTGGTCAAACTGGAAGAGAGGAAGTCTTTCAGAATATCTTGGTGCTAAGTCAAGATTGCCTAGAAATTGAAGCCATGCTTCTACAGGGAACTGAAATCAATAGGCCTAAGAGATATCTGCATTGGTTATTGCAGTGTTATTCATGATAGCCAAGATGTGGAATCAACCTCAGTATGCATCAATGGATGGATGGATAAAGAAATGTGGCCTTAAAATGTCTACCAGGCCTGTGGCCCAAAAAAGCAAGCTGGTGTAGCGATTCTAATTTCGGACAAAATTAATTTCCAACTAAAACTGGTCAGAAAGGACAAAGAGGGTCACTTTATCATACTAAAAGGGACAGTTCATCAAGAAGATATAACGATAATCAACATTTATGCCCCCAATTACAACCCCCCCCAAATACATGGAAAAAATACTTAAAGACATTAATCCCCTCATTGATCTCAACACAATAATTCTGGGGGACTTCAACACACCACTATCAACTCTAGACAGATCATCAAAACAAAAAATCAATAAAGATGTTTCCAATCTGAACTACTCTACTAATCAGTCAGGCTTAACATCCTAAGACAGCGGAATTTACCTTCTTCTCTTCAGCCCATGGATCCTTCTCTAAAATTGACCACATCCTAGTTCACTGAGACAATCTTAGCAAATATAAAAAAGTGGATATAATCCCATGTATTCTGTCAGATCATAATGCTGTGATCTTAGCAATCAACAACAGGAGAAACAATAGAAACTATTCAAATACTTGGAAATTGAATAATTACCTCTTAAAAGAAGGATGGGTAAAAGAGGAAAGGAGAACAGAGATTATAAAGTTTTTGGAATTGAACGAGAATGAGGAAACAACATACCAAAACCTCTGGGACAATATGAAGGCTTTCTTAAGAGGTAAATTTATAGCACTGAGTGCATACATCAAAAATCTAGAAAGAGAGCAGATTAATAGCCTTATGCTTCAACTCAAACAACTTCAAAAGGAGGAACAATCCAACCCTAAATCTAACAGAAGACAGGAAATCACCAAAATCAGAACTGAAATCAATGAAATTGAGAACAAAAAAGCTATTCAATCTAATAACAAATCCAAGAGTTGGTTCTTCGAAAGAGTCAACAAAATTGACAGACCCCCTTGCCAAACTCACCAAAAGAATGATTGAAATGAAGCAAATCAACAAAATCAGAGACGAAAATGGGGATATCACCACAGACCCAAACAAGATACAGAAGATAATCAGAACCTATTTTGAAAACTTACACTCTGCCAAATTTGATAACCCGGAGGACATGGACAGGTTTTTGAACACATATGACATCCCCTCTTTAACAAAGGAGGACATTGAAAATCTCAACCAACCTTTCACAGAAAGCGAAATTGAAACAGCAATCAAAGCTCTCCCAAAAAAGAAAAGTCCAGGTCCCGATGGATATACGGCAGAATTCCACCAAGCCTTCACAGAAGAACTAACACCGATCCTCTTCAAGGTCTTCCAGGAAATTGATAGAGAGGGAACACTCCCAAACACTTTCTATGAAGCAAACATTATACTGATTCCAAAGTGCAACAAAGACACATCAAGGAAAGAAAACTACAGACCAATTTCCCTGATGAACATTGATGCAAAAATCCTTAATAAAATTTTAGCTAATCGGATACAAAAGCACATTAAAAAGATAATCCATTACGATCAAGTGGGCTTCAATCCAGGGAAACAAGGATGGTTCAATATACGCAAATCAATAAATGTAATTCACCACATAAACAGAATTAAAAACAAAAACCATATAATCATCTCAATTGATGCAGAGAAGGCATTTGATAAAATTCAACACCACTTTATGCTCAAAACTTTGGAAAAGATAGGGATCAAGGGAAGATACTTTAACTATGTCAGATTCATTTACAACAGACCCATAGCCAACATTATCCTCAGTGGAGAAAAACTGAAAGCATTTCCACTGAATTCAGGTACGAGACAAGGTTGTCCACTATCCCCACTCTTGTTCAACATAGTCCTTGAAGCCCTTGCCAGAGCTATCAGGCAAGACAAGGAAATCAAAGGTATTCGTATAGGAAAAGAGGAAGTCAAGTTATTTCTATTTGCAGACGACATGATTTTATACGTAGAAGACCCAATAACATCGGCCAGAAAACTCCTTGAGCTCATAGGTGATTTCAGCAAAGTAGCTGGCTACAAGATCAACTCCAGCAAATCGCTAGCATTTCTTTACACCAACAACAAATCCACAGAAGAAGAAATCAGAAAATCTCTCCCATTCACCATCACTTCCAAAAGAATGAAATACTGGGGCATTAACCTTACAAAGGATATTAAGGACCTCTTCAAAGAAAACTATCAAACACTAAAAAAAGAAATTACAGAAGACCAGAGCAGATGGAAAAACATTCCATGCTCGTGGTTAGGCAGAATCAATATAATAAAGATGGCCATTCTACCCAAAGCCCTTTACAGATTTAATGCAATCCCCATCAAGATATCTATGGCATTTTTCAGAGATATAGATAAAGCAATTCTCAAGTTCATATGGAACAACAGGAGACCCAGACTAGCCAAAACACTACTCTATAGAAAGGAAGAAATAGGGGTATCTCAATCCCTGACCTGAAATTATATTACAGAGCTGTAGTAGCAAAAACAGCATGGTATTGGTATCAAAACAGAACGGAAGACCAGTGGAACTGAACAGAAGATCCTGAGACAAACCCTCATATCCTTAACTATTTGATCTTTGATAAAGGGGGCAAAAGTATAGTGTGGAAGAAAGATAGCCTGTTCAACAAATGGTGTTGGACAAACT
>PVKS010038115.1:0-18228 GCA_004027875.1 Aplodontia rufa
CTTGGTGGTTGCTGCCTCCCCCAGATCCCAATGCTTGCCCAGGAGTTGGATTTGTCTCTGTTCTTGTGAAAGGGGCCCCAGGACACAGCCCAAGTGGCATGGAGTGGGAGCCGCTGGGTGGCAGCACTGAGGCTAGGCCCACTCCTCCACATCCTGTCTGTGGGCTGTCTTAGGACAACTGGAGGACCTGGGCCTGGAGGGCCCTGTGCCTGCCTGTTCAGGGCTTCCCTGTGCTCTGCTCTCTCTGCCTTTGGACCTGGCAGTGGTGTGGGAGGGCATACCAGTGGCTGAGGCCACCATTGCTGTGAGCATCACAGTCCGCAGGGAGACCAGAGTGGACACAGGGTGAAGGCTGGGCCTTTGCCATCTGGTGCCTGGCATCACCAAGAGTGGCTTCTCTCTCACAGTGCCCTGTCCACCATGTCTCGCTCCTCTCTGTCCTCTATTTGGGCATCTCCCCTGCTTGAGATGCTAGCTGAGGGGATGTGCAGTGTGTCCCTCAGTGCCCTGGGGGACTCGGCCTCCTTGTCCCCTTAGTGGAGGCCGCTGGGCACCTGCAATGCTTGTGTCCACTTCTGGGTACCACAGGCCTCCTGCCTCACCTCCGAACGGCCTGGCCCTGCATGGGGACAGGAACATAACCCAGTCAAAAGTCACTTCCTGTCTGTTTAGTTCCCCGACTCCTTCTGGGAAGACACGTGTTTCTCTGGGTGAGTGCTGGTGTTCGTTGGGTTTCGCAAGGACAAGTTTCCTTGAGAGCCTCTCTGCTCCTTCAAAGTCACCCTGCTCTCCTCCTGGCTATGATGCTGGGGTCACTGGAGACCTGAAGCCTTCAGGGGGCTGCATTTGGCCGTGGGGAGCACTGTGCCTTTCTCAGGCTGCGATGTTGAGAGACCCATCATGCAGGTAGCCTCAAGTGCCCTTCAGTCTGTGGGTCACCTCCCACTGAAGGGCTGCGCCAGCACTGAGGGTCCCAGCAGACCCAGCCCTCCAGGGCCAGGCACCACCAGGTCCTTGCAGTCAGAGCCCATTCTCAGCCCTCAGGGCTTCTGAAGTCATGGGACGAGGGACAGCTGGCCTCTGGGCCCAGTGGGAGGACCCTTCTCTTCATCAAGGGTCTCTTGAAAGAGGCTTCTGTCAGCCTTTCTGTTGATTGTCCTCTCCTGCCCTGGGGTCCCACTGTCCCAAAGAAGTGTGTCTCTCCTGATTGGGTGATGCACAGCCCTGTCTGGTGCCTTCCAAGACTCGGTGGCTGAGGCTCGGGATCCTGAGTGTGGGGGATTCATCCCCACGTCCCCATGGTCACAGCCACCCTGCAGTAAGGCAGTTGCTTCAGCCCCACCCTAGCCCCTCCCGTGTTGTCACAGAGAAGCCTAAACCACTGCAAAGCAGCCCAGCACTCAGGGCCACAAGCCCTGAGCTTGCCTGCGGTGGTGGCTGCAGCCCAGGTGTTCACTGAATAAATGCACGCTCATTCAGGGTGCCCAGAAGGAAGGAATGGTGAAAAGACGAAACAGGACAGAGGACAGATTTCGCTGGCTGCACTCTCCAAGCCCAGCACAGGCACACCCAGCTAGACCACCACCGGGGGCCATCTTCAGCGTGGCGTGAGGGAGATGTGCCCCTGTTCTGCTTTCCAGGTCCCTGTGGTCTCAGGCGCTGTCACACCCTCCTCTTGGTGCCCTGGGGTGGTGGCCTTCTCCATGCATGCTGAATGTCAAGGTCAGTATGTTTAGATGTCATTCTTTGATTTTTGAAAGCCCTCCGAAGAGATTTTAGTGATGGGTACATCTTTGATAAATATAAATAAATGTACGAGCTATAAAAATAGACTTCTCAAAGAACTTTCTATTCTGTCTGCCAGGACAGGAGGGCCACACGTGTATGCTGTGGCAGGAATGAGGCCCCAGCCCTGTTACCTCAAGCAGAAAGCTGGCCACAGCTGGTGGCGCTCTCCAGCCAGGGCGACCCTGCATCCTGGTGAGATTGGGCTGGAGTTCACACAGCACGCGCTGAGCCCCTTCCCAGCCCTGAAGCTGGGCTGTGCTGGGTGCTGGTTCACCCACGGCACCATGGCAGCCTGGGCTGGAGGGTCTCAGGCAGCGCCCTGAGCAGGAGGTCTGGCCCTGTGTGCTCAGGCAGGGTGGCGGGCAGGCTTCGGAAGGCAGAGCAGGAATCTGCAGGTACCTGAGGTCAGGGATGGTGGACGGAAGGGGCTGCTCCAGAGTGAAGGCCAGCGCAGGTGATGGGAGCCATGAGGAGCTAGAGAGGCCTGAGCCCTGCTTCTCGCCACCACCTGCCGGACCTCGGCAGCCTCAGGGCATCTCTGTCTGCCAGGGACCAGGGGGACCCGGGCTTGTCCCCGATGCCGTCGTCCAGGACACTCTGAGTGCACGGCTTACCCATCCTGCGGTTCATGGCTCACCACGCCGCTGCCGCACCTCGCGGGCCACTTGTGCTGTGTGGCTCCGGCTGAGATGCTGGCTTCCTCGCACCAGAGCCTCTTCTGTGGCACCTTTGCCCTCACAAGCCCCTGGATGAACCTGTGTGAACCTGCTGGGCAGACACTGGCTTCGCGCCCCAACTCCTCTGCAGGTGCCAGGCCCTCAGGACAGGCTCCGGCCTACGTAGCAGCCACCCCAGCCATGCCTTCTCTCCACCAGCATGCATTGGAGTGCCCAGTGCTGCCCTTCTCCCTGATCCCTGCCTTGCTCCCATCTCTGTGATGAGATGCCGCCACCTCCAGGCAGCCCTCCAGGCTCCTCCACCAAGACACAAGCTTCCTCACCTATCCCTGGGCCATGTCCCTCCCGAGACAGCTGCCACAACTGACCTGCCCCAGCTAGCTGTTGAGTATGCAAAATGGGCCCAGGAACTGATCTGGAGCTAACGATTGAGTGCACTGTCACCACCGAGGCAGGGACTGAGATCCTCCTTCACTTCCTCCCCCCGGAAGGCCTCTGTGGACGATCTGAAGAACAATACATACAATATTAATTGAATTAAACTCCAGATGTTTTCATCCAGAGCATTCTTGCATACATTTAACAAATTAAGTGTAGGCATTTGGGGTGCAGAAACCGGCAGTGGCTGCGGAGCTCTGTGAGTCCAGGTGGAGGCTTGGGAGCGTGAGGAGGAGCACAGAGCGTGTCTGCAGGCGAGTGCCGCGCACCACGTGGACGAAGCCTCCTCCAGCTGGAGGTCTGTGCTGGCCTTAGGGTCCCGGGGATTAAGAGAGCCCTTTGGGGATGTTCACAGCTTTGGGGCAATTTCCCTGCTTCCATGGGACCCGCAGCTGTCTCCCACCGTCTCTTCCCGCAGCTCTTGGGCCCCGTGGCTTGGGCGACCACCCTGTGAATCTGCGTGACGGTGTTGACACCTCCACCCCCTGAGTATTCTGGGTAGCACCCTGCAGCTGCGGGGCGGTGCTCCAAGGGTGCTGTGTGCCGGGGCTGCACCCAGACCCTCCGTCGCACCTGCCCCCGCTTCCTGAAGAGGGCATAGCACAGCAGGCCGGTCTGCCCTCTTCTCTCTTGCCCCTTTAGCCTGGCTTGCTTCCGTTTGGAGATGCTTCCACTCGATCCCCCAGCCACCCGTGCGGGGGCAAAGGCTCCCGGTGTCCAGCACCTCCCTAGCTCGCCAGGAGGCCCAGCCCCCGCTGAGCTCTGTGTTCATCGCCCTCTGTTCGCGCTCTCCGCCCTTTTAGTCCCTCGTTTGTCCTGCTTGCCTGTGTGTTCCGGGCTGACACGCCAGCTCTTGCACTTGGCTCAGGTCTGGACTCTGGAACACCACCAGCTTCCTGCAGGGCCACACTCTCACACGCATCCCAAGCGTCCCGGGCTGACATCCACCTGAGGCAGCGCACCTGCGGTGGGGTCCTTGGCAGGCGTCTCCCCCAGGACTAAGGCAGCAGACATCCCCGTGCCAGAGTGGAATGCCAGGCAGCACCTGGGCTCCCGGCCATCACAGGTGGGTCTCGGAGCCCTTCTGAGCCTATGCCACCCATCCTCACTGCAAGGCCAAACTAGCAGTCCAGCATCTCAGCACAGGTGACCCTGTGACTGTAGGGGGGCTTCAGGAAATGCCAGTGGCAAGCAGGGGTGAGAGCCACACTGCAAGACATGCAGACTGTGCTTGGGCACACGCATGCTTTCACACACGCATGCAGCTCCTACAACACAAACAGCACATGCACTCACATGTGCATGCTCTCATAAGGCAGGTACACACACTCGTGTTTACATAAAGGCATGCCCACACAGCGCATTCTCATACACTCAGCCCACGCAGGCAAGTCCACATGCATGCACCCCTCCTGCATGTTCACACGTACATATGGCTACATGCGTGTCCCCACACAAGGCTGTTCATGCGTGTCACACATCAGCAGGTCTGCACGGTTCTCCTATGTGTGTTTGTGTGCATGTGCCTTTCTCATCTGCATGTTCACCTGCACACAAGTGTGCACACACATGCATCCATTGCACAAGTGCAGCAAGCCCCTGGCAGGTGTTACATGTGCAGACTGCACACAGATGCACACGTGTCCATGCACGCAGCCAGGTACCCAGTGCATGAGGCTCTGCATCCAGGTGCAGACCTTCACAGAGAGATGCACATGTGCACGCATGCCCATGGTGATGGCACGTGCGCGTGCACACACACACACACACAGAATAAAAGTGTGAACTGGTGGGAGGGTCTGGGCCCGGTGCACGGGCCCTGCGGGCAATATTGCTTTTGGTCTTTTAGAGTATGAGGCGTTTCAAACCCAGGGAAAGCTAATGGCATCTAGGACAACTGGTTGCTGCCACTTGGCTTGGTCATTCTGGGAATATTTGGTTTAAATATTTTCCCAAGAATGAGACCTTACGAACCCAGTGGCCTCCTGCTCCACGAGCCTGACTTCCTGGGGGTCTCTGCTGAGCCACGCCCCTGAGCCAGGGCCCCCCATCAGCCAAGGGGAGCCCCCCACTTCCAGAGTTATTGTGTGTGCACTCCTACACCAGGCAGGGCTGGGTTTTGTGTTTTACAAAACAGATGAATGGTTTCGTGTTGTGTATTTCATTGTGCATGTCGAAAGATGTGTGTTTGACATTTATCCAGATGGTTACACACAAGATGTGACTCACCCACTTCACCCCGTGGGCACCCGGCCATGCAGGGAGTCACTGCAGCTGATTGACAACCCGTTCCTCTGGAACATCCTTGGGCTCCTTGCTTGGCACATGTGAGTGACACACGGTCAAGTGCCTTCAAGGTGTGCGAATGTCACCCCTGTGGGCCCGAGGGACGGCTCCTGCTGGCAGGCTCCGCCAGCACTGAGAGCGTGGGACTCTGCTTGCTAATCCGCAGGCGGGATGTGGAATATCGCTGCACTCTTAATTTTCTTGATTAACAACGAGGTTGAGCACATTCTGTGAGCTTGCTAACGAGCTCTCCAAGTTCCCTGCTCTGTAATGAGCTGTCCTCTCCGTGGATTCTGCATGAGATGCTGTCTTTTTCTAATAATGATTTATAGGAAAGCTTTGCATATTTTGAATAAATTTACTGTTTATTATACGTGTTATAAATCTCTCTCAGTCTGTGGACTGTGTTTTATTTTCTTGTTCTGTGTTGCAGGAGCTTTACCTATAATGTGGTGTGATTTCGTAGTCAGCTTTTGACTTTTCAGATCACATTCTTAGTTCAGAAGGCACTGTCTGCGTGCTAGTTAGCTTTCCAAGGCTGTGACGGAATACCTGAGAAAAACAACCTAGAAAGCTAAGAGGTCTATTCTGGGTCATGGTTTCAGAGGCCTTGGTCTTTGGCCTCTTGCCCAGCCCTGGAGGGAGCCAGGCTGCCCAGGAAGCTGCTCACCTGACAGGAAGCGACAGAGAGGAAAAGCGGCATCCAGTGTCCCCTCCAGGGACACACCCAGTGACCCCTCTCTCTCCCACCAGGCCTCACCTGGGAAGGGCTCCAGCCCCTCCTGCACACCACATGCTGGCACGAAGCCTTTAGTGTAAGTGGCTTTGGGGGACTTTCTGCGGACGTGGCCCTCTGTGATCTGATTTCTTCCTTCTCCAAGCCGTTCTTTGCATAGGTGTGGGTCACAGAGCTGCCGCCCTCCTACTGTGTGAGCAGTGTTAGAGAGTCTGCCACAAACTGCTGCAGGCGCCCTGAGTCCCGTCGCCAAGTTCATTTCCAATCTCTCTGCCGCAGCACCATTCTGATGTCTCCGTCTTGCCTTCCCAGCCCGTCTGCTCCAGCAGGTCCTGCCGTGCAGGTTCTGCTGCTCGGAGAGATCAGCGTTCAGCTCCATTCCTGACCCGCATGCAGCTGGCTCCTGCTCAGCACCATGAGCTGCGGCCCCAGCTCTGGGACCTGCAGTGTGCCTCTGATCTGGTCTGCAGGGCTGAGGGCTGGGGCCACGCAGCCGGTCCAGCCCTGCAGACACAGCAGCCCTTGTCCTTGGGCTAAGCAGAGGGCTCAGTGCACCTGGCCTCCACCTGCACGTGCCTCACCTGCTTCCTCACAGCTGTGACCCCACGTCCCCATCTTTTAGGATCTGAAGGGGAGCTCCTGTGAGTCCTCCTTCAGCCACAGCCCTTCCCCACCCTCTGTGTCGTCGGGTCTTCCTCTGCTGCCTCCTCTTGCTGCAGAGGCCGTTAAGACCAGAGGGTGAGCAGTGGCTCAGCCACCTGCACAGCGTGGCTCTCCTGGCCACCGTCTGCTGGTTTCCAAGCCATGATCCAGGCGTGGTGCACATGTGCCCGCCTGTGGCTCAGTGCTGGGGAGCTCGCCAGCCGAAGAGGCACCCTAGGGACAGGAAGTTCTGCTGGAAACTGAACAGAGGGGCCCATGATATGGCAGGAGACTTCTGTCCAAACTGGTCACACTCAAGTGGCCTTGTGAAACAATCATGTGCTACCCCACATACCTGGGGACATCCTCCTCCCAGCAAGGCCCAGAGGACCGAGGGTAAAGGGCACAGCTGCTCGAGGTGACAGCGTGCCTCCTCCTTGCCTGCACAGCAGCTAAAGCAAAGGTGCCTCACGCAGCTGGAGCCCGGAAGGGTGGCGAATGTCACCCAGGCCAGGCCCAGGGGAACGGGGGCCATGGAAACAGTCTCTGGTCAGCAATGATGAGAGGACAGCAGGTAGCACTGGCCCATCTTCCCACAGCAGCGCAGACCCAGTGAGACACAGGCACAGAGCAAGGGCTGGGCAGCCCCATGGCAGTTCCCAAAGTGACAGCCTAAGATGCGGACTCTGGGCGGAGCCGAGGTCGCATGTTTCACAGCCTGCTTTGAGAGGCACCCAAAGCCAGACAGAGCTCTGGGTGCATGGGGTTCTGCGGTCCTCTTCAGTCTGCGCTGTCTTGGGGGTGGCGCCAAGTGACCTGTGGATGTGTGATCCTCCTTGGGCTGCCAGTCCCCGCTGTGGACGCCCCAACAGCCTCCCAGCCCACAGTCACTAAGGTCTGGAAGACACCACCCATAGCCCCACGGCTGACGTGGAGTCCAGCAGTGGTATGAGATGGAAGGAGAGCCAGGGAGATGGGCCTGGCTGCCTGGCACCACCAGGACACTGATCAGGAGAGCAGTGATTGTGCTCAGGTCCTGAGGTGGGGTCTCAGGAGAGGGTGGCGAGGCCGGCGTGCTCAGTGCTCAGTACTGACCTTTAATTGTGGGACACACAGCCACCTCAGAGAACCACCACAGCCCGTGTGCACATTAGACAACCACTGGATACGCATTTGCACACGCTGCCCAGAGGCTGCTAGAGCCCATGCCCGGAACGCAGCCCCCTTGGTGAGTGGCTTCTGGGTGAGAACTCTGTCCCTCCCCCAGCCCTGTGTGTCTCACATCAGATGCATCCCGTTCATAAGTCATATCTACAGCAAAGTTTGCATTTAGAGGTGAAGGAGAGCTGCGTGTCATCCGGAATCATCTGGAACCTTCCCCCTTATCTCCCAGGTCTTCTCAGTCCTGTATCCAGCCCAGTGGGTCCCTTACACCTCAGCAGCCTCATTCATCCTTAATTCCCCAAAAACAAATGGCAGATCCTCTTCATTCCTGACCATGACAAATCCTGGGTCTGCCGTCATCGTCCTGGTCCACACCCATACAGCAGATCATCTTCACTCCTGACCATGAGAGATCCTGGGTCGGCCATCATCCTCCTGGTCCACACCCAGATGGCAGAACATCTTCTCTCCTGACTGTGACAGATCCTGGGTCTGCCATCATCCTCCTGGTCCACACTCAGACAGCAGATCATCTTCACTCCTGACCATGAGAGATCCTGGGTCGGCCATCATCCTCCTGGTCCACACCCAGATGGCAGAACATCTTCTCTCCTGACTGTGACAGATCCTGGGTCTGCCATCATCCTCCTGGTCCACACTCAGACAGCAGATCATCTTCACTCCTGACCATGACAGATCCTGGGTCTGCCATCATCCTCCTGGTCCACACTCAGACAGCAGATCATCTTCACTCCTGACCATGACAGATCCTGGGTCTGCCATCATCATCCTGGTCCACACCCAGACGGCAGAACATCTTCTCTCCTGACCATGACAGATTCTGGGTCTGTCCTCATAATCCTGGTCCACACCGAGGCAGCAGATCATCTTCAGTGTTGACCATGACAGATCCTGGGTCTGCCATCATCGTCCTGGTCCACTCTTGTGTGGATCACTGACCCCAGGTGTTCCTGGAATAGCCGAGTGATGGAATCTGTGTGGGAGTGTCTCTGGGTTTCTGGACCTTGCTCCACTGCTCTGCATTGTTCTGCGAACCGATCAGCTGTGTTCTTGGTCTGTGCAGCCATCTCTTCCATCTGGGCATGCGCAATTCTGCCCACCTGAGCCACTACCTGGTCCGTGTGCCCTGGGTGCAGCTGCTGGGCCAGACACAGCCACCGCCTGTTGGTTGAAGTAGCTCCTTCCCTCCCCTGCACACCTTGGTGGCCCTGGGTTTTCCTCCACCGCCCGCCCTTCACAACCCATGCTCACTCACACCCCAGGCTCCGTGGTGTTTCTTGGAAGTCATTTCCATACTTACCTATGACCCCTTATGCTTTCAGATGCAAGCTCTCCTTCCAGGTAGGAGTTGTGCCCCACTTGTTGGTGGGGTCCTTTGTCCCTCAGGGACCTTTAAACCTACACATCAGCCCCTTCAATATTGCATTTTGGATTAGAGTGTCCTGCACCTCATCAAGTACCCCTTCTGCCCAGGTCATTAACACCCTCCTGGATGGTTTCTAAGACTGTAAGCATGTTTCTTTGCATGTTTAGAACTTTAAGCTATCTGAGTTACATGTCCGCGTGCAGAGTAAGACAGGAAGCTCCAGTATGCAGTCTGACATTCTCGTGCAGATGGTACCATTACGTGTTGGCACATGAAGTGGTGTTTTGTGTTGAAAGTCACATGTTAACTTGAGGAGTGTGGTTACATGTGAACACGTGGATATTAACAGTTACATGCTAACATGGGGAATACCGCTCCATGTCACACACTGCACACACAAAGCTGCTTCCCACAGGACATAACACAGTCAGACACCTACGCTCATGGCAACGCCGCTTCTACCTGTACCACTCCATGAGTTCACACGCTGTCCTGGGCCCGTGGTCTCTGCCCCTTGCTTGTTGATTGATGGATTGACGTCATGACAAACCTTCATGTCTGCTATGATCTTTGATGGTCTTCCTGTGTCCCTTACTTTTCAAATTAAATTTAGCATGATTTTCCAAAGTTAACGAAGCCCTTCACTGTTACTTGATCTTACCTATGCTGAACTTACGGATGACTTTTGGGAAGAAACACAGTTCTGGGCATGACTTTGCCCCATCCAGGGCCCGCTAACCTGGGTTTGTTTTCTTGTACTTTTACAAAGCCTGAAGCTCACTTCGCTGGGTGGTTTCAGGTAGTGCAGATTTCTTACGAGCCACATGGTGACCCCTGCAGCTCATTTTCAGGGGACTGTGCAGCGCTCGTGAGCCTAGGTCCTGTGGGGCGTCTGGTCATGCATGCCACAACCTCCCACAGAAGCGCGTCCCCCCACTGTCCACGCACTGCTCGGCCACTAACCCTTGCTGATTGGCACCACGTTTTCAGGGTGAGCAACAGCCAGAGAAATGTGGGCGAACAAAACAAGGAAAGTCACGGTGCTCAGGCCCTAGCAGAGACGAGGTAGGACGAGGAACAGGTTAGTGAACGAACATGAGCTTTGACCACATGGAGCCTTCTAGGTGACAGCTGAGGTTCCTCCCAGGGACCTTCCAGCCTCCCGCCCTTGTTGCTGCTTCCTGTCTCAGGGTTCTGGAAAGCACTCCCAGCAGCCTTGACCTTGAATGTTTTCAATCCTTGCTTTTGTTTGCACTCAGTGTTTTCTCCGACCTTCCCGTGAACTTGAACACCGGCCCACTGCGAAGTAAGGAAGTCCCTTCCTCCAGCCCCTTGGTGAGAGTCTTGCTTCATTCCTGTCCATCACTAATGAAGCTGAAGTCTTACTGGGCCTCTCCCTTGTTGATAGGAATGATGGCCAAGCTCTCTCCTGGACTGCTTGGTGCCGCCCAGCGCGGGTGCCCTGTGGGTATCAGCTCTGTTCTTAGAGTGGGAAGTGTAGGTATCCTCTCATGCGAAACCCCCTTCACACCCTGGGGCTAAGCCTTTCTCGAACACCACAGAACTTTCATACATCCCTGGATGTGGCTTGTTTACATGTTATTTGTGGATTTTGAATCTATGCTTTTCTATGTCAATAAATCCAACTTTTCCTTTCCCACATGATTGAAATCCAATTTTGACATCAACAATAGAGACTGCTCATAAAAAGAGTGGAGAATGCTTCTATCTTTTCCTAATTGCCTGAAAGATTATATAAACTGGTAATTTTCTGTTTCTTGGGAGAAAATGTAAGATTTTATTTTTTGGCTGGGGACAGACATGTCTGTTGATTTTAAAGTACTTTCTACATTTTGCTCATGGTTATAAATCTACATACTTAGTGTATTTCTGATGAAATGATTTAGGTAAATCATACCGAATTCTTCCTCTGATTTGGAGTTGTTGAATTTGGAAGTTAGGGTTGCTCAGAGAACCCTCTTAT
Organism: Aplodontia rufa; assembly: GCA_004027875.1. NCBI lineage: Eukaryota > Metazoa > Chordata > Mammalia > Rodentia > Aplodontiidae > Aplodontia > Aplodontia rufa. Next base: position 11,103 of record PVKS010038115.1, read on the forward strand.
GTGACTTGCACTTGCGTATTCTTCTGGCTTTAACGCTCGCCAGCCTGTCCCCACCCGTCTCCCCAGCACAGTGCCCATTTCGTTGTCTTGGAAAAGCCGCACAGTGGGTGTTCGTGATCATTTCTGTTAGTTCTTTGATTGTGACTACATTAAGTTAAGTATGATATTATATTTTTTTATTTATTAGTGCCTTTGGGTTGTTCTGTTTGTCTCTACTGTTTTAAGTAAAGCTTAGTTTTTAGATTTCTCTTACCTTTCCTTTATTTTTTTTATTAAGAAATTGAGATATTGTACAATCATAAATGCATATAAAGTAAAAATATGATATGCATATATTCTTTTTTAATGAAATAATATAATATATAGAGAGAGATTCTGAAGATTAGATTTACCCGCAAGAGGCTCCCACCACCAATTATCCACCCTTATCCCTCCCCTCCCCTTCCCAAAGCATCTCTAAAAATGTATTAGGTTGTATACACCTTATCTGAATTTAACACATGATAATAGACCTCCTTTCTCAATGGTCAGGGTCTAGTTCCAGCCTCCACAGATGAGTGGAGACATTTGGCCCTTGGTTCTCTGGGTTATGCTGATTTCATGCAGCATAATTTCTTCCATAGCCATCCATTTACCTTCAAAGGCTGCAATATCATTGTTTCTAATTGCTGAGTAGAACTCCATGGTTCCTTTAAAGGAAGGCTTCCCTCTGGCTGGAGCCTGCGGGCCACACCCACCCTCCCCTTGTCCCTAGACTTCATCTTGCAGGACCAGCCAGACCCATCCACCTACATGTTGCCTAGTGCTGCTTTCTCACCCCAGCAGCAGAGCCCGGCAGGGGTGATAGAGACCGGCGGCAAAGGCAATGCCATTGCTGTGTTCATCGCTATCCTTTTTACTGGACAGATTCTGATCATATACATTGACAGTTCACAACAGGACTGTTTGGGTCAGCTTTTCCACTGCGGCGGCCAAAAGACTCGACCAGACGATTTCAGAGCAGGCAAAGTTTATTTTGGCTCACAGTTTCAGAGGCCTCAGGCCACATAGTGCTGGCCCGAGGTGAGGCACTGAGGGGGAAAGCAGCTTAGGACACAGCACCAGGGACATGCCGCAGGTGGCCCCCCTCCTGCCACACCCTACCCACCTCCAGCTGCCACCCAGCTCAGGTCAGTGGTCAGATCGCAGCCCTCCCACAGTGAGCTCTTGGGGACGTTCCCATGTAAACCGCAACAGGGAGGTTTTGAAACATGCGCGTGGGTGGAGTGACCAACTCAACCTAGTTAACATGCTCTCTGTCCTGTTTGCTCACCTGTTTTGTGCTGAGGCGGTGGAAACGCACCTTGTTGCCGCTCTGAGATACGCGGTAGTTGGACCGTCCTCCTCCTGTGTGATGGAGCCCAATGGCTGTCTTTTCCAACCCTGCGGGGAAAGCTGCCAATCCCTGGTGCCCTTGGCGCTCTGGGAGCCTGAAGATGCTGCGTTCATGTTTGATGTTAAAGATTCCCTTTTTTCTGTTGCTATCTTCTTTGGTTGGTGTGTTCTCTAGAAGTAGTTTTATGGGACTGTTTTCTTGTTATTTTTAATTTTCCTATGCGGTATTCAGACAGCGCATCTGTAAATCTGATTTTTTAGTAGTTCTAGAACTTTCTCTGGATGCCCTGTGAGTGCTGGAGTATTCTGGATTTCCTGGGTGCACATTTTCTGAGAGTCATCGTGTAGCGCTCTGAGCTCGCCGCCCAGGCCCTCTGGCTGGTGTCTGCGGCCGCCTTCTGAGTGCTGCGCTGGGCTCTCCCACAGGTTCACCACGTTTTCTCCTTGAGGTTTTATTCTTTTTGAACTCATTAGGATATCTAAGCTCACAGTAGTTGCTGGGCGCTGGGTGATGATGGCTTTCTTCTGAAGTGCTGGCCCTTGTGCTCTGGATTAGCTTCTCATTTAGTGTGGTTTTGTGGATAAGGTGTGGACTCCAACCTCAACTGGGGCAGCGCTCAGTTCTGTCTCCTCTTCAATCTTAAGCTGCAGTCCCGCTGTTGCATCTCCTGTCCACAGCACACGCTGTGCACATGGGCACACCCGTGTGTGGAAGTGTGTGGCTCTCCTCTGTCTGCCTGATGCGTCTCCTGTCCATGACACTGTCCTGTGCACACAGGCACACGAGTGTGTGGACGTGCATGGCTGTCCTCTGTTTCCCTGATGCGTCTCATGTCCATGGCTCATGTGCACACGGGCACACGAGTGTGTGGATGTGCTCAGCTCTCCTCTGTCTGGCTGATGCGTCTCCTGTCCACGGCACGCGCTGTGCACACAGGCATACACGTGTGTGATTGTGCATGGCTTTCCTCTCACAAAGGCTCTACCTGAGATTTCCTTAGTGGTCACCATGCCCAATGCAGCTTTGCCATCTCACAGAGGGCTTGGTGCTCCCCCCTCCAGCACTGCTCTCTCCTTCCCTAGTGGCGACTGGTTTGATCTTCCCACTGCCTAAACACCACGTGCCATTTGTGTCCTTTAAGCCTAAATATCATCACATCCACACTAAAATCAGCAATATGTAAACTGATCGTGTGGCTTTGACCTCCTCCAAAGCACATCCTAACTGAAGGCAATCCCAGTGCTGACCCTCCCTGTCTCCTACAGCTGTGTGGTGGCTGTCCCAAGCCCAGCTGGCAGCATCGTCCCCACCCCTGCCAGAGCTGTGCCAATCAAAAAAGAGAAAGCTTGGGGGTGTCCATGCAGAAATGGTGCCAGTTTGGAGAAGGTAGGGCCGAACTGGGTGGGCAGGTATGCGTGAGAGGAGATGGCGTGAAGGGGAGGACACAGCACTTCCTGCTGCTATCACTCCCCTGCCCTGAGCAGACAGCCAACAGCCGCACGAGAACACAGGCAGACCCTGGACCGGGCAGGAGTATGAGAAGCTGTGGTGGGAATTAAAATGAATAGAGGCATTGAATTAGGTTGGGGTGCTCCTGCCAAGGATAAGAATTCTGTGATGTGGCTTTGTACTGGCATTACCTCTGTGTCAGTGGAAGGATCCTTTCAGCTGTGTCACTCAGGACTCTCTTGGTAAAGTTAGGGCTTTTATGTGCCACATTACATCTCTTAGATTGATCTGGGAGATAAAATACTCAAACTATTCACCTGTGGGGGACTGACACACGTGTGCATTTTGAGTAACATGAAAGGGAATCATTGTCTCTTTAATGTTCTTATATGGCTGTGCTTTGGCTATAACTCTCCTGCCAGGTTAAGAACAAATTAGTCAAAATTAACCTTTTGCCTACCTATTAGGGTCAGCTGAGATTTCTCAGGAGGTCACTTCTAGGGACATGTGAGAGCCTCTTGGCTCCTTTAGCCTTCCTCTACCACTCGTGCCGTCTGCCAGCATGCCAGGGCGCTGTTGACCACATGTGGCTTCCTCAAGGGCATTTCCCTTTCTAATGGCTTCCCCTTTGCAGAATACGCACTGGTTGGCTTTCCCTGGGGGACGCACCATCCCCCTGATCAGCAGGTCACGTGACTCGGAGATGCCAGCAGAGTTTGTCCCATAGAGTGCCAAAATACTGCCCTGCTTTTCCTTGGCCCTTTTACTTCCTCCAACTTCAAGTTTTGGTTTCAAACACTCAGCAGGCCAGTTTCCCCAGTCTTAAAGGGAGAGGACTGGGCTTTAACTTTAATATGTATAGTTTTATAGTAACTTTTTTCGTATAAGTAGGGTCACTAACACTACTAGAAGGTAGTATTATGTCTTATCTGTCCTGTGGGTGATGGTGTGTCTTAACTCAGGTTATTTACTATTAGAATTAGTACTTCTGCGAAACATTAACAGGTAACAGTTATAAAGGTTATAAAGGAAAATACAAAATGGAATTAATAAACTCCAAAACATTTAGCTTGCATAACAGCTTTAAATCAAGAAACAATTTCTGGGGCTGGAGCGGTGGCTCAGTGGTTTTGGCGCTTGCCTGGCAAGCTCGAGGACCCGGGTTCAAACCCCAGCACCACGTACACAACTAAGTGTTGGAGCAACGAAGCCCATGTGAAAAACTAAATAAAGTTGTTTCTCTCTTTCTCTGTCTCTCTCACTGTCCCTCTCTCTTTAAAAAAAAAAAAAGAAAAGAAACAATTTCTTAAATATTAATGTTGTTGTTATCTATTTTGCCTTCTTGAAGATCCACAAATCTATCCTTTGAACACACCTTAAATGAGTTTAAGTTTTGAACCATCCTAACAAGAAATAAGGTGTGAGGCAGAGACCTATCTCAGGCAAGGCAGGGCTCTTGACAAATAACAACATTCAAACTTATACGAGTGTTCACATTGTCAACCTTCAAGCAAACTGAACTGCAATATCCAATTATAAAGCATTAAATGACATATTTCCAAACTAATTTGTTGCTTCCTTAACAGACTGCAAAGAATTACTGCTGTAGACAACTTTAGTGTGGAAGCACCGACCTTAGTCTGGAAACACCAAGTTGAACATCACAATTACACTGATGTCCTTATATTAAAACTAATTTTAACATTTGAAGCAACATTTACAATAATCCAAAATAATAGTTGTTTATTTTGACTGAGATGTTCCTACACACTAAAAGCCAACACCAAGGATTGTCTTGATGGATGAGAGCAGATCAGTGTTTTAAGAAACCTTTTGTTACCTAGAGGTTCTGGCCTATCTCTGTGCATCAATTTTCGACCTAAGCACCTAAAATAACTAAAATTGGCTGTGCTAACCACAGGCAATCCGATCAGAAACTTTCTGAGATTTACCCTTCACAAACCTTGTGTTGTTGAACCAATTTAAATCACATGAACCAAAAGTTAACTTTCATTCCTGAGCACTCATTTATCGATATGCCAATTTTGGTACCATGTAGACAAGAAGCACATGTAGACACGACATCAACACAACATACACACGTGTGCACAAATATACGGAAAATTTGACAGGAAGCAGAGGTTTTAGAGCTTTTAGCTGCCCTCTGAATAAAGACAACAAGAGAACCGATAGCTAAAAACACTCTAGTTAGACAAAACAAGACTAAACAATATACATGGTGTAGGTGCACAAGACCCACAGTGGAGATGGACTCGGGGTTAGGGACTTGAGAGAGGATGAAAGAACTGAGGATCAGTAGGACACATAGACTAGCTGGAAGCAGCCTGGGCACCGGGGCACACGTGTGGAAGAGGCGCTTCTGTAGAGCAGGGCAGAGAGAGACATTTTTGTCCACTAAGACAGAGCACAGAAAAGAGAATGAGAGCTCCTTGGTCCCGTTTACTCATCCTTCCATCGATCCTGGGTGAATCCCTATAAATGTTCTTGCTAGTTCAAGGAATGAGATCCGTGAACACAGGTCAGACAGAGCAAAGTAACAGAGTTTAGAGTAACAGAAAGGAAGCAGAACTCCTGCAGAGGAATGAGCCCAAAAAAGGGATGTCCTGAGGGGCTTCTCACTGAGAAGAAGAAAATGCAAAGTTGAGTAGTGAGAGCAGAGAGAAAGGTTTGGAGTAGAGGGACAAGCCTGGAGCGGAGGCCTGAACATAGAGAGCCTCAGACCATTTGCCATTGCGGTGGAGAGTTTAAGATCTCAGAATTTGAGAGTCAAATGTGCCATTTTCAGGCCAATGACTGTTACTGTCCAGTTTATATTGGAGTCAAGCAATATTACAGAAGAACACCAGTCTTTTAGGTTTGACTGTGTCTTGGAGACCCAGGATCTGGTTTGGAAGTTACCCAAGAAGGTGTTTAGTGGAAGATTTGATGAGGGTTGGCCCATGGTGGATGAAATTGATTGAGGAAGCCCCCAAGGACTCTGGTGAAGAGAAAGACCAAAATCAACGGGCATCCCCAAAGAATTGCAAGTCACCAATCACCCAGAGGTGGCTGTCTGTTTCTCTCACCTAGCGCTAGGATTTTTCAGGAGGAAGAGTATCTTCAGGGGAACAGTATCCCTGGAGAGAGAAAGTTGTGGACATTCCTGGGATCTGGAAGAGTCAAACGGGGTCATTCACCTAAGAAGTGGTGGATGGTGGTGGATATGATGCCCAGTAATGTGGATGATCCTTACTGGAGCCACTGGAGGGAGAAGTGGTGGAAAGAGAGAGAGACCGGGTGGAGGTCAAGGGAAAGCCCAGAGAGGCCACCCTTGGCGAGAACCTCAGAACACCACTCCCTCGTTTCAGCACCAACATGTAATGAAAGAAATGAGTGGAGAAAATGAAAAGAGAGGAGAGTGGTGGCGGCTCAAGGGTACACGGGTTTATTGGGGAAAATCTGCAGGGGCCCCAGTGGAGTCTGGGACCCATCTCCCACTTGCAGACTGGGGTAGATGTGCAGGGCTAAGGGAAAGGCAGATGAGGGTGTTGCTAGGGAATTGTCAGGGAAGGGCCCTTTCCAATGACGGAAGGTTTAGGATTCTTTGCCTGATGGTGGAGTATTGTAGGTGGGTCAAGGCTTTAGGGATAAGTGGACCTTGTTCTAACACGGATTGATAAGATTCAAAATGGTGCTGCCTAAGTCAAGTTCTACCTAACAGCTGTCCCAGCAAGAGTCTAACATGCGGAACAGGTACAGAAAGATTGTACCCAGGGGCATTCAAGTCAGAAAAGCAAAGGGGAGTCTGGAGGGTCAAGTGGCCAGCTGACGTGTTTTGGGGATCTGAACATGTGGCTGTGAATACACTTAGGGTCTGAACGTAGGAAAACTGTTTTCCTGGGCAGCAGAGGGGTGGAGGCCTGGCACCCTTCCCCACTAGTAGGAGGCTCCTGGGACCCAGACTCCAGACAGAGATCAGCAACTGCCAGGCACTAGAGTTGAGCTAATCCCTCCAGAGCCCCCAGCACCCAACAAAGCCCAGCAGCCTGACTAGACCTAAGCCCCACCTGCTGGACCTCCCCTCGTGGGACTCTGCAGCAGCCCCACCCTGCAGCCTGGATCTGGTCTGTGCCGTCGAAACTCCAGCCTCCAGTCCTTCCCACCCCGTCCAGCCTCATACTGGGGAGAAGGGAGCTGGGAGCTGCCTCACCCAGCTTCAGACTGGGGTCGCTCCAGCTGGCAGCTCAGGAGCAACACAAAAAGCGGAAGCGGTTAGCAGCCCCCAGCCCCAGCTCCTGCTCT
>PVKS010038116.1:0-18154 GCA_004027875.1 Aplodontia rufa
CAGCTTGGAGGGAGTCTTGGAGGACAGTGGGGGTGGGGAGGAGGTCAGCTAGGAGGATGTTGTTCCTTCAGCAACGTTTTTTGCCGCTGTAGCCTCAGAGATGCGACAGAAAGCAGGGAAGAGCCTGAGTCCTTAATTATTGCACCAGGTCTTCCATCCCCCCTGCACTTCTGGAATCATACTGAATTAGTAAATGCATTCAGCAGGGGCTGAGCACACGCTGCCCAAGTTTCAGTGTGAGGAGGACAGGGCACCTCCAACAAACAAGCAACATTAGGGACTGTGAAACTTAATTTGGAAGGCAAGAAATTATAAAAGCAATTGTGCTTTAGTGTTCAAACTGTTCATGTTTTCAAACCCTTAGAAAGATTACTTTGCCTGGCTGCCCTGCCCTGCCTGGCAGGCTGAGCTGTGTGGGTGACGTCACGGGCTTCCTGGTCTCACGCTGCCCGTGAGGGTCCCGTGTAGATGATCGGCACCCCTCCCTGCCTGGTTGCCAGGGTTGCCTGAGCAGCTGTCCAGCAAGGCCCTGCCCAGGATCTGCCATCATAGGTGGCAGAAACCCCACCGTGGCATCTTGTGACCCACCAGCCCTGTGGTGTTGAGCTGAGATGCTGGCTTCACCACCCAGGTGCACTTGTGAACAGCTGAGTTCCCCTCGAGCGGTCTCGTTTTCGCAGGTCCTGTCCTGTGTACCCCTCACGCACATTGGGGGTGTTTGGATGCTCTCCAGGACATGTTGTGGTACTCTTGCTAGTTTGTTTAACGTGGTAAGTGTTGTTTTATTCTGAATGGCCTAGAGGGAATGCTCGGTTGCTGCTGAAGGGTTCAGGGTCAAGTCCAAGAGTGAAGCACCTCTTTTGGGTGGGATGAAGTCCCCCGGGTCTCTGCTAGTCGAGTGACTGCAGGCAGGCACTTCACTTCTCGGATGCTCAGCTTATTCTGGGGGTGGATGACATGCCCCGAGGAGGCCCTCGAGATCAGAAGTCATGGCTATTAGCACTGGAAACAGGGCCGGCGTGTGTGAAGCATCAAGGGTTTGCATAGCAGATGTGATGACTTCACTGAGTGCCTGCTGTGCTCTAGGCAGAAGGCCAAGGATCTTTTATTCTTTATCCAGTTTAATCCTCCGAGTGATCTCGTGAAGTAGATTTTATAATGCTGCATAGTTCATTTAACAGGAGAAACTGAAGGTCAGGGTAATTAAGGAATGTGCTCAGCACACAAGGTGTGCCTGCGGGGAAGCTGAGCCCTGGGCAGGTGGAGCCCTGGGCAGGTGGAGCCACGCCTTCTTCCCCGCGAGTGACCCGTGCTTCGTGCCCGCATGCACCGCACACTCATCTGTGGTATCTGGTGCACGACCTTCCCGTTCTCAGAACACAGGTTTCTGGCACAGGGCAGGCGCTCAGTGAGTGACTGAGCTTCTTCCGCCTCCAGATCCCACGTCGCCTGCTCCTCTCCGCACACTCTGGCCTGGCACGTAGGCCGGAAGCAGGCTCTCAAGGTCGATGTGTGGAGGGGAGAGGAGAAGGCTGCTCCCTTCCCTCTGCTGCCCCGCTTCTCCCCCACCACCTGAAGATACTAAAAGCATAGATTTAAAAACACATTTGAAGAAATAGAAAACTTAGATTTCCTCGGCAGGCGAGGCTATAGTCTGAGGAATCAGAGCAGGGCTGTTTCTGCGGCTGCAGACGCATCCTGGATAACAAGGTCAGAGGCAGTGGGGTCACTGGCCAGCTGCAGGAGGAGGAGCACCAGAGCCATGGCTGGGTGCTTCTGGACACTGCGAGGACTTGAATCTTAGCTCTGGGAGCGCACTGTTCACCCGAGACATGCGCCTTGCATAAGCCCAGTGAGAAATTCACGAAGTGCCCTGTTCTAGAAACCACTGTACAGTTCCTCCTACCACTGCCTGCCAGTCTTCTCCACGGAACTCGCAGTTACCTCGTCAGCTCAGGACTTTTATGGGAAAGCATAATCCTGCTGTATTAATTACCAAAGAGTTGGGGGCTGGAGTGGTGCCTTAGCTGTTACAGTGCTAGCCTGGCATGTGCAAGGATGCGTGCACAACAGAGCATCGGACAACGAAAGCCACATGGAAAACTAAATAAAATTAATTCTTTCTCTCTCTCTCTCTACCCAGCCCTCTCTTTTAAAACAGAAAAAAAATTGCCAAAGACTGGAGCTTATTTGAAATGGTGCATAACTAGAAAGTGGCAGAGGCTGGGTTTAAATAGAGGCCCTTCTGTCCCCAAAATCTATGAATTTCTTCTGTCCTATGCTGCTTCCGACTTCTACATGCAAACACCTTTTCTTCTTGATGCTGTGAGTGACTTGCAGACCGGCCGTAAATTCTGTGCTTGCTCATCGGGGTGGTGTGAGCTTCCCTCTTCCTCAGCTAGGCCCCTGCTCTCTTGGAGTGGTTACTGACCTGCGGACTTGCCTCTCCAGTCCAGCGCTGCCCAGATGCAGCGCTCCGTGGCTCCCCTCATGTGACAGCAGGCTGAGCCCAGTGACAAGAGGCAGGAAGGTGCCTTATTCTAGCTACACAGTGGTCTCAGGGCTCCATGGCTCCCCTCATGTGAAAGCAAACTGAGCCCAGTGACGAGAGAAGGGAAGACACCTTCTTCCAGCTACACAGTGGTCACACTATGGAATACGTCACTCTACCTCTCCCTTTTCTTTCCAATTTCTTGCTGAATGTGGTTAGATTCCAACTTTAGGAATAGTGATGTTGTTACAGCGGTGGCTCTGGTGTCCTCTGACCCCTGCCTGTTCAGTGGGCCTTATTCTAAAGGCCAAGCTGGCATCCGGGCGGGTTGCTGCTGTGTGAAGCCACTGTTGATGCGTTGGAAGTCACAGGAGCTGCTGCGCTACCGGCCTTTCTGTGCCCTCTCTTCCTGTACCTTCATTTTTCTGGAATGAGGGTTGACTCCATTACGTTTCTAGAGACCCATGACTGAGTCACCTTCTGTCTCCAATGACACTTGAACAGCAAATGAGAAAACCTCCTTCTCCCTTTACTTTCAAATTCTCCCCAGGAGCAGAACCTCTGACCTCCAGGCGGGTGTCTTCCTGGCCACCTTCGACTCCTAAGTGCTGACAGAATTATATCCTGGTGCCAAAGCTGTGAATTTATGAACTAACAAGTCATTTTTCACAAGTCGGAGGTAAGCAGGAGCCTCAGAGTTGAGGGGGGGTCTGGAGCCCTCACCGATGAGCCATGACCCCAGTGCAGCTGAGGAATCCCAGAATGCGGGTGTGGCCCCCTCTGCGGAAGCCTGGCCCAGCTCAGGAAGGCAGTTTTAATCTTTTGAGAGACAGGAGCATTTGATATTTCTCAGTTACGACCTCAGCATGTTAGAGCGGGGGGAGACCACATTTGTATAGATTTATCGTGTGCTGTTTTTGAAATGCTACATATATATTCCTTCTATTTTAAGTTCATTTCTCTTCCTCAGATGTTCCGTTCATCTCTGGAAAGCTGGAAGGGAAGGAACTTCTGAGGAGTGTCTTATCAGAGGCAGAAACCACTTGATCCACCTCTTTTAGAGTTTAGGTGTGAAGTGTCCCCCAGCGCTTGTGGGTGAGACCACGCAAGGAGGCGTGGAGGTGCAGTGATTAGTCATGAGAGCCTCAGTCCCATCAGTGAGTCAATCCGCTGATAGGGGTTCAGGGAGCAGTGGCCGTGACAGTGAAGAAGTGGCTGGGGGAGCTGGCGCCCTGGGGGCACGCCTTTTGGGTGTATATTTCATCCCTGATCCACTGTGCTCTCTTGCCTTCCCGTCTGTCAAGTGCTGAGCCGCATTCCTCCTCCACCAGCTCCCACCATGATGCGCTGCTCACCTGGGGCCCAGAGCTATGGAGTTGGCCATCTATGGGCAGAGACCTCTGAAACCACCATCCCCAAATGAACTTTTCCTTCTACAATCGTTCTGGTCAGGTCTTTTGGTCACAACTGTGCAAAGGCTGTCTTGCACAACCTCTGAGGCTGAGGTGGGAGCTGTCCCCCATGGGAGGAGACGCCAGCCACAGCAATGCACCCACTCAGGTTGGGGGACGCTTCTGTCATTGCTTTTCAGATAGCACACAGCTGGGTGTCGGAAGGTGACCCTGTGGTGGGAGAGTGGTTAGCCGAGTGCTGGAGCCTGAGAGAGCTACTGGGCCCTGGAGGACCCAGCCTGGGGTGTTTAGGATCACCAGGGCAACGCCACTCACCTCGGCGTGGGTGCTCTCCATCCCACAGCACCACAGGACCTGTTGAATGAGCGGTAGTCAGCCCAGGCTGCTGGAGAACGGGTGTGCTGGGTAGATCACTCCCCTTCCAGTGACTCTGTTTCACCGTGTTTAAACACAGGGTGATAATTTTCGTACCGCAGCAGAAGGTTACGAAGATCAGGTTAGTCACTATGAGGCACCGAGCACTGAACCTTGCTCAAAGTGAGGCTATGCAAATGTCTGGCAGGGTCTGCATGTCATCAGCCTGTTCATGACATGGAGCCCCAGAGTCGTCCCTGCCTGCAAGGGAGGCTGAGTCTGGGCAACTGGAAGCTGGGTGCTGCCCCCAGAGTTGATGGTGGTGTAAAAGATCAAACTCAAATTTAACTTTAACTGGAAAATTTTAAATTACTTTTTGTTAACACACTAAGAGCGCAGATTCTCACATATATTAATATATATGTGAGAATTAACACAGATATGTAATTTATATATGCACACATATATGTTAATATTACATGTACATTAACTATATACATATATTGTATATTAATATTACATGTAAATGTAATCTATATACACATATACATACATAAGTTGTATGCATTGATATTACATACATGTAACCTATGCACACACCCCATATAAATATCAAGCATGTGTGATCTGTATATTAATGTTATATAATATCACATTAGATATTAGTGTTCCTCACGTGTAATCTACACACATGCATTCATATATACTTTATATAGCATAACAAAGGATGAGACACAAATGGTGAGGGGCCAATCAGTACTTGCTTTAAAGACTGATTGCAGTTTATCCAGGTAGATATGAAGCTGCTTCCTTTGGTCTTGCAGCAGGAGTAGATTCAGCACGTGGATGTGGTCTTGAGTCTGAACATGTCCATTTGCTGAGATGTTCATGTAGAACACATTATACTCCATGGGATAGGGGATTTCTTAAAGTCTAAACTCAAAGTGCCGAATGCACATTGTTTACAAACAGAACAAAACGTAAGCCATTTATCGTATGTCCTGATTAAGTAATCTGTGTGTATAAAATAATGTGAATTATAACATGCATTTCCACATAAGGGCAATAAAGCTAAACGAGAAATGTCAAGATTATTTTTAAAAGCAGACAAAATTTAACAATTTACTTGCTTTTTAATGTGACTCACTTTTACATATCCTGCGTTTACACATTTTCTGAGCTGTAATTCCATCAGCCTTCCCGATGCACGACGAAGATGCCTTTAGAAAAGAAGCCTGCAGCCGCCGCTACTCAGCCTCCTCAGCAGCAGGGCAGAATTCTCAGAGTGGGACAGGAAGTGCCCTGGTGTGGAGAAGGCCTTCAGCTCCTCTCAGTGCGTGTCCTTTGGGATGCCCAGTTCACCCTGAGCAGGGCAGAGAGGAGGTGCCAGGTCCGGCCCTAGAGCTGTCCTCTGCAGGGCTCTTCCTCTGGGCTTCTGACTGGAGGCTGCTACAGAGGAGGAAGGCTGGCCTCCGCCGGGCACATGTAACTGGCCAAGGCCACTCTCGGTGCCTTCCTGCTGCACTCTGTTTTGTAAGATGCACGATCCTAAGTGTTAACAAAACACATAGTAAAATTTAAAATGTTTTCTGCTTTTCTGGAAAGCCTTCTGAGTTACAGATGCTAGGATACATCACACAAAGCCCGTCCTGGAGAAATTATTAGAAAAGCTGTCGACTGAGCCTGGTCCTGCAGGGGTGACCCTTTGTCCACACAGGGTGCTTTCAGATACCCTGTCCCTCCGCTGTTACGGTTTGGTGTCTCTGCTAACCTGGTGATGGATGATCCAGAAGGTGGCTTGGGGTCCTCTCAGACCTTCGACACGTGCCTATTTAACACAGGCCCTGTGGAGCCCCTCAGTCTAAATGATCAGCCTGTGCCTAATTGAAATTTCCCGTCTTACATATTCATTTCCTTAATTCACTGTTCTTAGCCAATGGTCTTTCCACCAGCTGCTAGAAGCCGCATCCTTGGGCTTTGTACGAGCAACTTCTGCCTGACTTGTCTGTGGGGCTGTCTGCTTCTCTCAAGGTGCAGCCATCCACAGTAGTGGCTGGCGGCTCCATCTTCCTTGCATAGGCCTCCGCCGACATCAGTACAAGCTGACTTTTGAATGAATATTGCCCTTTATTTCACTACATTTTCTCAATGAAAGTTAGAAATGACGTAGCATCTGATGAGGATTCGGAGCATCTCTTTCAAACTTCATTTTCCGTCGTCAGTGGAGTCAGATTTTCATAATCCTCAGTTTGGAGAGTTTTAATTTGATCTGTAAATTCCTTATGTTTAATAGAAACGTATTTGAGGGGGTAACAATTGTAGAAGAAAATAGCTTTATGTTGCTTGGAGTTTGTAGCAGGTTTCTAAACCAGCCTCGGGCGTTCCCCAAGGACCTTTTCCTAAGTGCAGCAAGGGAAGGCAGCCAAGGTAGACATCAGACTCCACCCCACTTGGCACCTGTGGAAGCTCCAAGTCCCCTTCCTGATTTCCAGGAGGAAGCCCTGCTGCCACTGCCCTGCTGTCCCCAGGTCACCAGCCCTTAAGCGGTTCCTTCCTTTTTTGCAAGGCTGTCAGGGAACCAGGCTTCAGGACGGTTGCCTGACTCTGCAGGAGCTGTGGGGCTCAGCTCTAAGGTCTGTGGTCTGCTATGTGGGTGAATGGGACAGGCAGTCTGTGTACCTACTGCCACCTCTGCCGTGGGAGCCCAAACGCTTCCCATGCGATGATCGTCCCATTTCCCTTGGGTGTGATGAGAGATGGCAGCAGAGGAATTCTCCTGTAAAGTGATCCTTTTCTACTGTGTTTCATTAGGGAAAGAGAAATTGTGAAGGCCTTTTCTAAACCCTCTCATGTAGTTCACCTAAATAAACCCGTCTATGTGGAGAGAAGTGTACACAGCATGTGTATTTGTGTATAAGCAGCCTTTTGTTTATGTCTGTGTATACCATATCCTTACCTCTTTTCATTACCGGCTAGGATGCAAATCCAGGAAATCCTTTCAAAGGGGATCATCGTTTAGCATATTTTAGTTGATTCTAGGCAAGCAAACCACAAAACCTGATTAAATCACCGATTGCATTTGATTTTGTTTATTTTTAATGAATTCTGTTCTGATTTTAGTCTGGATGAAGTTCAGCTGAGTGGTACCTTTAGGAACATGGCCATCAGCAAACGGCCAACCTCCGCAGCTCCTGCCGCAGAGGAGTTCTTGTTCCTGTGCTAGGCTTTTCCCAATGTCACCGAGACCTTAGGCCAGCATTGCCTGAGATCTGTCGGTGTGAATCCATCTGGGAACAGTTAGATCCTGTGGGAGCCTGGCTGTCGGTTACACACTGCATTTCCCCCGCGGGTTGAAGGAATTGGATGTCTTGTTCACTGGGCACTGTTTTCTGGGTCCCTGGAGTGGTACAGGACACTACTGAGAGCTAGGTTGCCTTGGGCCTTAGTGACAGGAGGGCTCTTCAGCTCTCACTGTCACCGTTAGCCTCTCTCCAAGTGTCTGGGTTGTGCACCGTTTTATAGTGTGTGCCTTGGTGTTCAAGATGGCCCTCGTGAGGATGCAGTAGACCTGCAGGAAGAGGGCTCAGAGTATGTTTTCCCAGGGTATCAGGGGACACAGCAGCAGGCTGGAAGGACCTCTGAGGTGCGGTCCCCATGCCACACTATCCGCCGTTGCCTCTCCAGGAGAGACGCTGTGGGTCTATTCCAATGTGACTTCGTCCTCACTGATCAGTAATTCATAACTCAACACTTACCCAAATGCAGTTAAAGTCCACTTCTCCACAGGAAGACTGGTGTGTCTTGACAGGTGCCTTTCCATGCAATACCGTCGCCTTCTCAGAGTATTCTAAAGTGCATTCTGCCTCGTCCCTGCCTTTCCAAATGCCTTGGCATTCCTAATGCACACAGTGCTCTCCTGTAGCAACCGTTACCCCGTCCGCTTGGCGTTCCTGAAGCACGCACTGCTTTCTTACAGTAAACTTTACTCCATGCGATTGGCTATCTTTTGCTTCTCTGTTCTGCTCTGCCCTCAATTCTTGTATCTGCAACTGATGATGAACTTCTTTCAGACTCTGTTTAGGACCATTTCATAGTCCCTGGCATGCAGAAGGAGGACCGCGGGCTCTCGCCTGGGCTTTCTACTCCCGCCTACCTCTGCAGTCTTCTCTGCCCTCGTGGAAGACGTTTCGGAAGATGCTCAGCCTGAACTGGGGTGGGATGATGAAGCTGGGGTTCCACTACCTCAGAAGTCATCTGCTGAATGTGTATTCTCAAAGACTCATGCCTCTGGTTGTTCATAACTTTGTTGAGGCACATACTTATTTCCAGGGTTATAAACTGGTGTAGAGCAATTTTATATCCACCATACGTAGATTTCCTGCAGAGTTTCCATTTTTTTGTTTGCTTCATACTTTTGAGGGTCACAGAGGCCCCCAAGCATGCCTGGGTTCAGTGAGCTACTGTTTCAGAAATGAGCGTGGGAGCCTTTAATTTGTTTAAGCTATTTTATTTATTCAAAGTAAGTTAGATCATTCATTTATTGCTGTTAATGACAATTAGCCCATTCCACGTTTACGCAAACACACGCTTCATGGAACAACATATTTTAAAACATTGATGGAAAGGATGGCACTACTTGAACCTCTTAGGAGTCTCTGGTGTTCGGTTTAGAAGACTGTAGCCAAGGCACCCTGTCCCTTTCTGCAGTCCATCTATTCAGGGCACATACCACTCCCTTGGGTAAGAGCGGCAGTGCAAACCCAGCACCTGTGGCTGTTGGGATGGCAGAGCTGGGCTGGAGAGCCCTGGAGTCTCGCACACACGCAGCTTCTCGGGGTGAGCGAGCTGGGCTTCTTGGGCTTCTCATGCTCGTCTCTGGGATGGAATTCACAATGTTGCTGTCTTAGATGTGTCGTGGGACTGAGTGGGTGAAGACCCGAGGTGCCATCACAGCAGCGCCCAGGTGGAAACGGGCGAGTTTGTGGCAAGGGTAATGTGTCTCTGGGGCTGTTCTCCACATCACCGATTTTATGTCTTTTCCCATCAGAATCAATATCCACTGGTTTTAAATGGAGACATGTATGGAATGGCTTTGGTGCTAGGTCTCCAGGCAACGTTGGTCCTTCAGTACTCATTTAGGTAAATACAATCAGTATTCATATTATTCATAGTCAAATTATTGACAGGGATTTCAAGAAATGCACGAACAAAATAGGAGCCAGTTCTGATGCTTCCTCTAGCCTATAAAGTCCTGTTTCTTCGTGAGCACGCACCACGTGCGCTTGCTGGGCTCCACCCCAGGGCTTCACACGTGCTGGCAAGCGCTCTGCACATGCCTGGCCCACCAGCCTTGCTTTTCCCTGGGCACCACTTAAGCCCTGCCTGTTTGACGCTTCCTTTCCCGCTGTCAGGAGAACCCAAACCCAGAACCCACCCACTCACCCACGCTTCACCCACCCGCTGTGCTCAGGCCCTGGTATGCCATCCCGTAGCCCAGCTGTCGAGGACACACCCAGCCAACCAACAGCGCAGTGAGAGCACCAGCAGCCATGGGCTTCAGAGTTCTCCGCATCGCTGTGCACCTCGGCCGTTACCCAGACATGTGGCATGCCTTCAGTTGTGATTCCATTTTTACTTCATCTGCCAATGTAAGATACTGAGAGTGGTGGCAGACGAGGAACCCATGAAGAGGAGTGGTTCCATCTGTTTCCAACTTTGGCTCGAATTAGTGCCATGATTTGAATATTAAATTCAGTCTCATTTTTCTCAATTAAAAAAGTGGGCCGTTGTCTTAGGTCTTTCGGAAGGAATATTCAGTTTTTTATTTGGAGAGAATGTGTGTCTGCAGCAGTCTGTGCAGCCGTGCGGGTGAGAGGTGGTCACTGGCTGTGGCACCTTCACCTCCCGGGGGTCCTTCTGGTAACGCGTCTACCCAGGGAAACACAGGAGTCCTGCAGGATGGGCTGCCATGTCCTCTGTTCCTTGTGTCCCCGCTGGTCTTCTTGCAAATGCCTGTGAATGTCAAATGCACTTTTAAACTGCATTTGTAATGACAAAGTTTCCCCAAAGACGTTAATTATGCTTCTTGAAGTACCCAATCGAAACAGAAGGCAGGAAGTCTTCCCAGGGCCATTGGAAAGGGCGAGGCGAGGCTGCTGTCCTGGGCTGGCCCTTCCTGGGGGTTGATGGCTGTACCTTTTTCCTTTTGTGCGTCCAGTAGATGGCACCAGAGCCTCAAAGAAACCCTAGGTTGAAGAAAAGCGACAACAGACACAGTGTAACACACATGCTCTGCTAAAACTAAGCAGACTTTGCAGAGACCCACCCACCAGCATTCAGACCAAGACACAAAAATGAAGTCAAGAAGCATTTATCTTTTAAAAAGGTTTTGACAAATTTAAGTTCGTAACTCATTGCAATTAATCTAAAAAGACCAGTTAGAAAGAAAGAAAGGAAGAAAGAGAAAGAAAGGAAGAGAAATAAAGACAGACAGGGAAATGGGGGGCTTAGTTTTGCAGAAAGGGCTCCTCGGGGTCAAGCCAAGCTCCAGGATGCTTTCCAGCTACATCTTTCCCGTAGAATCAATTTTAAAAAATCAGAAAAAGAATAAAGATCATTGATTTCTCCCTTTCCTAAGACGTCCCTTGCCTTTGCTGTAGTTCAGTTGCTCAGAATTGCTTACAACTCAGAATTGGCACTGTTGGAGATCAGAGGAAAGCAAAGACCAGCCAGCACTTCCGAAATTCAGCTTCAGGAGACCCGGGCTGTCTGTCCACGAGGCTTTGAGCTAGAGGAGACCGGGGCTGCACACAAAGCTTCTAGCTGGATACCAGAGCTGTCCATCCACAAGGCTTCTAGCTGGACAGCAGGGCTGTCTGTCCTCGAGGCTTCTAGCTGGACACGAGGGCTGTCTGCCCACAAGGCTTCTAGCTAGAGGAGACCGGGGTCATCCACCAGCTTTCTTGTCAGCACCCTAGCATCCTCCTTCCTGGGTATTGTTAGGTTCTGTTCCCCATGGAGTGATCCACAGGTTTCTTCCTCCTTTCAAATCTAAAATGAACCAAAGTTTACCCACGATTTCTTGAAATGTCATTTGCTTTTCTTTCGTTTTTAAAAACTCCCTTTGCTATCTTACTTTTTTATCATGTGGAACCACACTACCCTGGATGTTAGCTATTTGTAATTTCTAAGCATGCCAAGTTCACCATTTCTCTTAATGTTTTCCAGACTTGATGGATACTATCAACTGCCTAAAATCACAGTGTATCTAAGGGAAATCATCATTGCCTATGGTAATGAGTGGTTTGATAATTTCATATTGACTTTTTAACAGCAGTTCTTGTTTTGCCTGGTTAGATAGCTTTTGGGGTCAGTGCGTAAACAGTACATAAGCCTCTTTCAGCACCACTGCTACTGAGAGGTTTGAGAAATATGCTGAGAAGCTATTTCTATCAGGAGATTTTTTTCATGCTTGTGATAAAATAATCATTAAAGGTTAGCATGCGAAGTTAGCATAAGAATGGAAATAATGGACATGCGTTGGTTTTTAGGTTCTGGAGGTAGATACTGGTGTTAAACACAGGAACAGAAGGGGCTGCTCTCAGGAGTGTGGCTTATCATGACTTCCTGCAGTTCCAGAGCGACTCCTCCTGCCCTGACCGCCACCTCCACTCCACATCTGCTGTCACCACCATGGTGAATAAAGGACAGCGGAATGAAGATGAGGGACTGGTGCCCTGGGCAGGACACAGAGCATGAACGTGCAGAGCTGCTTGTGCCACTGGGCACCATGGGGGTCCCTGGGATGAGTGTCATCCTCCATGGAAGTGCTTGCTGGCCCCTTAGTCTCTATTCTGATATTCTGCATGGGCGAGGACTATACACAGGGGCGTACAGGCTGTGCAGTTCCGGGTGTCTCTTTCTCTTCTTTTACAGCTCTGAATCGTTATGGGAATAGACACAGGACCCTGGGTCCAGTGCTTCCGGGAGCCGGGATGGAACTAAAGGAAAGTAAGGCCTTTCCTGAGCTGTGCTTCTGCTGCGCCTGCTGCTCCTGCTGCTGGAGGGAGAGCAGGGGGAAGCTGTGTGCACTCACCCAGCAGCGGGGAGAGGCTGGAGAAGCTGGTGCCCTGGAGCGGGTGCAGAGCGGGAGGTGTGGGCAGAGCTGCGCGCGGGGGCTAACTACAGTTCCAGGGGTTGGAATGCTCCCAACTACCTTAAAAGCTCATTTACATTGCTTCTGAGCTAAGCTCTTCATTACCTTGTTTAACTAGGAGAGACGAAGAGGCTGGGGAGACGCTGGAACCTTGCTGTTGTTATTCTTGTTCTGTTAAGAAGCACCAGGCTGGAGTTTTGGTTTCACTTGGTAACAATGTGAATGAAAATCGAAAATCGTTTTTACATTTAAAGTTTCAAAAGGGAAGCTGACTGTTTCATTACGAAGGACCTACCTTAAACAAAAATAAATAAACCAAGGACTCCATCAACAGGTGCCCCTGTCACCTCCCGTCCAGCAGGGGCTGCTCTACAGCCCACGTGTGCCCGGCTGTGGGGTCTAAGAGCACCAGGTTTACAGGGTGAGACACAGATTCCTGGTCCAGATCCTGCCACAGTGCTGGATGCAGGAATTCCAGGGCAGCAGCTGGGCCTTCATTTGCATTTCAATGCCCTAGGGAGGGCTGCTGCCTCTGACCTGCCAGTCTGGGGCCTGGGGAAGGGAAACCCATAAAAGTCGACTCACTTTTCAATGCCTTGGATTCTTTTTTTGTCCTTTGGGAAACTCTGAGAGGGGTCACCACGTTCCTTTCACCACAGCGTTCTATGTTTTAAATGAAGCGATTGGGCCTGCCCAGAACCCAGAGAGCCGACATCACAAGGCCATTCTGTGGGACTTTGTGAGAGGGCAGCTCCCCTGGGACCTTGAGGCTGCTGTTACTGGGTGTCCTAGGCTTGTAGGGAAGGAAACCGAAGTTCTGGAACAAAACTGCTTAGGCCTCTTCCCAGAGAAGTGCGTGAGAAGTTTTCTGTGGGCCTGGGCAGCAGCCTGAGGATAGTGAGCAGGACCTGGGAACTGAGAAGGTGCCAGACTCCTCCATCAGCACCTGGGCTGCAGCCTCTCTGCAGCCCAGCCCTGCACAGCTTCTCTGAGGCTCTAGAACAGTCTCTCAAGTTTTGCCTGGCAGTGATCCGTCCTTCTGGAGGGGAATTCTGATAGAACAACTCACCCTCTAACTTAGAGTGAAGCTTAGTGGCTGCAAAGACCCAAAGAAACAAGACGGAAAGAGCATCCCCTGGTGTGGGTGTCTGCCATGGGGTCCCCGGAGCCACAGTGCTCCTGAGCTTGACTCCCACTCTCCCACAGGCTGTTCAGCTTCCAGATTTTGTAGATAATTTTTATTTTTGTGCTATCCAGATATGCTTCTGCAGGAAAACCCTTTCGTAGCTATCTGAAAAATGGCTCATGCCCTACAGGACTTCCCCAGGACGGCTCTATTGGGAATATCTGAGTTGCCCTGACCAGAGCTGAGCACTGCCCGAGTCCCCCTCCCACTTCTCTCTTCTCAGCTTCAAGGCAGGAAGCCAGAAGCGCACCCTGAAGGTCTGCTCCGACTCTGGACCAGGGCAGGGGCACAGCCGGCTCGGTGGCCCTCATCTTCCTTGCACTTCCTCTCCAATAGCACAGGTATCCTACTCCTTTCCTCCTAATCCCCCTTTAAAATGCTTTCCTGTCCACAGGCCTTCACCCTCCTCCCCTCCACTTCCCCTAGGTAGGGAACTCGGAGGCCACTTCGGGCCACGGGTAACTGGGCAGTTTGTTCTATGCGTCCAGTGCGGTCGCGTGGATGGCAGTCCTGAGTCTGCAGATAGCTGGGCTTGAAGCCAGGTGCTGTGCTCCTCCCCCTGAGCACATATTTGACACACTCCTCCTCAAAGGCACAGCCTGCTTGAGTGTGAGCCTTGCACTCCTTGCTTGTGTCACCAGAAAGCTTCCACCGTGCTTCCTCTCGGGCCACTCTCAGTGGAAGGGTGGGCCACAGCACTGTGCAGAGGGTGTTGGCTGCTCTGCTGGGCTTGGAGGTGAGGAGGGAGCAGCACAGAGCCCAGCACACCCACGAGGGACATAGCCCCCAGCTGTCCCCAGGCTATGCTGGCCCAAGAGCAGTGCCAATGACCATTCGTGGGCTTTGGAGGGGTTTATCATGCAGCAAAAGCTGATTGCCAGCTCCTGTTCTCTCTCTCTGCCTAGCACCAGCCCATTACTCCTCTCTGCTCCTGTCCCCAAATGCAGTGTGCGATTATGGTGACCCAGTGTTCCACTTGCCACACATCTGGTAAGGGCCTGTTAGTAACTCACTTACGTAGTTACTAATACTACTGGACTGTAATACCATCATTTTATGGCAGCAATATAATCTCCCACCAAGAAAAAATGTTATTATTTTCACAGGTGAGAAAGCTGAATCTTAAAAGTGGTTTAAAACTTGTCCAAATTCACATAGGAAGTAAATTTAAAAAAGGATTTGGACTTAGACCTCTGTGACTGAAAAAATCAACACAACACTCAACCAAGATCCTACATCCCAGTGACAATTCCTAGTCACATTTTACTAATATTTTAATCTGGGGATGCTCTTAATATCCTTGACCCTAAATAGTCTTATAATTGCATGAAATGATGACAATTATGATGGGAATGGTATGATCACATTGGGCGATACTGCCATTGCATTCTGTTGTTAGTTTTTGTTCCGCTCAGTCCTTGCACTCTTCCTGAGGAGCATATGATTGTCATCGTCTCCACGAGGACACTGAGAAACAGAGGCTACAGCTTGGTCAGATGTCCAGCTACACCTGGTGAAGCTGTAGGACACAAACATGTCCCCTTGCAGTTCAGGGCGGAGCCCTGGTCCCCAGGTGATCACCTGTGGACCTCTAGCTACCAAACTTTGGAAAATTAATTCCCACTGTGTGAGCCACCTGCCCTGTGGCATTGCTATTACAGCTGCCTCTGACAGCCTAGCACTCCAGTGATTTTGAACCTTACTTCCCTCTGTCTACCGTGAACACACAGAGAACAAGAAAATCCTTCATTCCCCACCGAGTACTGTTTGCACTGCAGATCTCGTATTCCCCAGGCTCACAACCAGAATGCCAGATATTCCTCCATTTAGCACCTCAGAAACAGAGGAGCAGAGTCTTGACCAAATGCTCTGCAGGTGCTGAGGAGCAAGGCATGGGTCAGAGCCCCTTCAGCTGCATACGCATGGGGCTGGGCCTCCACAGGGGGAGTGTCAGTGCAGAGCACCCCTCACGTCTCCTCAGCTCTTGTTTCCTTGATATTGTGTGATGGAACCCCAAATACACAGAAACTGGACCACTGAAACTAAATCCTGATTAGAGCAAGAAAAATTGATACCATGTGACAGAGCAAGAAAAAATGATACCACGTGATAGAGCAAGAAAAATTGATACCATGTGATAGAGCAAGAAAAAATGAAACCACGTGACATAGCAAGAAAAAAATGATACCACGTGATAGAGCAGGAAAAAAATGAAAACCACGTGATAGAGCAAGACAAATTGATACCATGTGATAGAGCAAGGAAAAAATGAAACCACGTGACATAGTAAGAAAACATGATACCACATGATAGAGCAGGAAAAAATGAAACCACGTGACATAGCAAGAAAAAATGATATCACTGACAGAGCAAAGAAAGAAACAGCAATGCAGACTTCTCAAGGAACGTGACAAGCCAACATTTTTTACAAACATTCTTTTTTCCTATTGACCTACTATGTTCCTATTGATCTACTATGTGAAAGTTCTGAATGTCACGATTGTGAGGGTGAAACTGGGTAGATATTTGTGTGCCAGTCTCATTGTGCATGGTACATCTGTCTTTCCCTTCCATAGGCCACCTGACTCAGGTGACCCCAGGACATGTCCTTCCATCAGACTGTTGGTGTGGTTGGCTTGGGGCTCTGTGGTGGAGCCACACTGGGTAAATGAGTGGGGCTGGAAGAGCTGATGCAGGTCTTGTGCTATTGCCAAGCAGTGTTTAAAATGCTAAATCAAAAGGATGCCAACTGGTGGCCTGGTTGGCAGTCTCAGCAGAAGAAAATGATTAAATTATCGTGAAGCTCCAACTTCATTCCCACTTGGAAGAGGTCTGAAATTGATCTCCAGAACAGCATGTGAAAACTTGCTGGGGGTGGCTGGTACCACTTTGTTTACAGGATAAACAACACTGATTATTCAGCCTGTCACTTGGAAGTTAGAGCTGGAAGTTAGAGCTCCAGGTTTAAGGCTCTTGCTTTGTGTTTCAAAGGTGAAGGTGAATGGCGGGGATGAGAAATTCCATGGAGGATCCATCTGCAAGCAGGTGCCCCGGAGCCCAGGGAGTGCTGGAGGGGAGCTGGAGCTGCTCCCTGGGTGCCTCATGCTCTGAGTGGGCCTCAGTGGGTTGCCTCCTCCTCGGTTCCGTAGGGGTGATTAACCTGTTGCCTGCTGCAGAGTAGTGTGATGAAATCAGATATGAGAGCATCCCCAGTTCATGGCCTTTCGTGGTTCAAGGAGTTCTTCCTTTTTTCCTCATTAAAATGCAGTGAATGAGGAAAGGTGGTCACTGCTTTTCTCGCTTCTGGAGATGTGAGGAGTTCTAGGTGCTGAAATTACAGGTGAGCGCTGCCCAGCTGAGGGGAAATGTTAGGCTGTGGCATCTCTGTTTCTAAAAATGTGATTTGGGCTCCTAGATAACAGCGCTGGGCTCAGCTGTGAGGGTGTGCAGCTCTCTCCTGTGCCCCGGTTTTCGCACAGGTTTGTTGCTACAACTTGGATGACTTTCCCCGGGTGTATGAGGCAGTCAGACCCATGGGAGGCTGGGGCCCTATGGCAGGTCCTTAGGGAACTGGGTGTGCTCTCAAATGGGACAGTGGCTCTATTTGAAATTCACTTCCAGCCACGCTTCCAGCCCTTGGAGACAGTGGCAAGCCCTCCTTCCCCTCTAGAAAAGCGCCATCACTTAAAGGCTGAAAATAGCTCCCTGCTGTAAAAACTGGCTCCCGAGAGCCCTGGCCGGGTTCTCTACAGCTGGTTACTAAATGAAACGGGCGACATCACCGAGCGATCGCTTGTGTTGGGTCTTCAGATAACAGGATGCACTACATTCTCCCCAACCACCCTAAGTGGGAGAAAGAAAACCAGCCTTAAAAAGCCAGAGCGTGACCTGAGTGAGCACACAGTGTGGACTCCACCTCCTTCTCATCTGCAGGCTGCCCTCCTGGAAGCTCTCTCCTAACACCACCTGGAAGGTGCCAGACGAGGCGCCCAGAGAAACCAAGGCACAGCTCTCTGCGTCCCATTTCACTTTCCTGCCTCCACTGACAACCTAATGCCAGTTTTGTTTGTTTATTTATTTACAGAGAGAGGGGAAGATAATGAGGGAAAGAGAAAGAGAGGATAAATTTTATTTATTTTTTCCATCTGGCCTTCGTTCCTTCAACACTTAGTTGTGTGTGTGGTGCTCAGGTTTGAACTCAGGATCTCGCACATACCAGGCAAGAACTCAAACTGCTGAGCCACCACGCCAGCCCCTTGTTTGTTTATTTAAATGGAGAAACAAATTTCAGGAAGCTTAATGAGCTTGTTCCTTGTTTTAAGCTTTTGTAGAAGCCGTAATTTTTTTTATGTTTTATAAAACATAATATTCTCCGAATATTCACTTTTTTTAATAATTTTTTTATTTTTGAACAACCATACAAGTTTTTAACAAAATAATATAAAATGTGTATAGATTCTGGATATTGCAATTACCCCCAGGAGTGCCCCCCAAATAACCCACCCTTATCCCTCCCTTCCCCTTTCCCCCATATCTCTAAAAAAGGATTATGTTGT